>VMBQ01007704.1:21191-46259 GCA_007657795.1 Dreissena rostriformis | reverse complement strand
TGCGATGAAAGCCAAACCAACTGCTTTATTTACATGACTTGGCAAATTCGCTTTTCTGCACTTAACAAAGGCTCGGTTGGAACGTGATATTACGCAGGGAGTGTTGATGATACGAGACATACCAACAGCACAACATAAACAGTGCACGGGAGAGTGTTATGTGTCTGACGTGAAAGTCAGAAATGCTCACGATGTAATCATTTTCAGTATCACATTAACTAATGGCAAACGTGGTGTGATGTTATTATTGTCAAATAAAAAGTTAACGAAAAATATAATATTCACACGTCAAACAAGTGAATTTTGACCATATTTGATCAATTGGTAAAGTATATTTATAAGTAACAAAAACTTATATCGAAAGACTGAAGATATAAACCGAACATTTACATGACGTCCACTATATCACAGCAGAGGTTTTCAAATCGGCATGATAGATTTATGTCATCTTATGAAATATATCGAGTCAAAGTCACCCATAAAACAACCACTCTTCTATGAAATGTTGTTATTATAATTAAAATGATTGACGTTCCATGCGATTTTAATAAAACAAAACTCGCTTCCATATAAGTTCTTTACAATATATTGTTATATTGAATTGAGCATTATGGAAAATGAAATGCTACGAACAACACAGTGAAAAGGTTACGACAAATGGAATGCTAATTTATTTTTAAAACAATGAAACATTTTCAAACTTCCATCCACTATAGCAGAGACAGGTAAAATTAATGGAATAAGGGGACATAAAATTCGAAGACATTTGGCTTAACTGAAACGTGTCTTATTTAAGTACTACATAACATGTGAACAAATACCGAAAATGTATAATTACATTTTAGTAAGAATTACTAAACAAAAGGTCTATTATCGTAATTTGTATCAGATGATTATGCCTAGTGGATATATAGTATATTTAATATCGCTCTTTTATATGTGTACTTGGCCATGATAGTAATAATTTTTTTCAGATTTTTATTAACAAGCGTTATATTTCTAGATGTAGAGCTATTTTATTAAGTCATCATTTGATAGTCCATTACTTGTTTTCAGTATTATCTCTATATTAAAATACTCGTTACAAATCTAATGGATGCTCGACATTAATTGCATATTGTCTTTGATATTTGACCAGTGTGTATTTCATGGTACTAAATTTCCAAAATATTAATTTCCCTTGAGGTATTGATTGTAATGAACATGTATGGTTGCATTCATTTTGTAACATATATTATAGTTTGTCGGTAAGATAAATTGCCTAGCTTTTGATGGGACCAATGAGGCTGGTTTATGTACTAAATTTACTTGTTATGGTCAAGCTAGTTTATACTATGTGCAAAATATGCTTTAATATATGATCTAAACATGCACAATGAACGTGAATAATATTTATCTTAAAAAGTGTATGTGTTTCCTCGACCCGAATGAACCTGAATCAACCTCAATAGAATCAGACCGTTGCATTCTGTACATTCAGGATTTAAACATCAGTCGTATACCAAGTCATCATAGCATTCTCAAAATGCTGCCATATTATGTTGCAACGTATATTGTTTACGTTAAACAACATATAAGCTTTAAACACTAGATAGTTAAAAAATGTCCAATTGTATGTTAAGTGATCAGTTCGTGTAATTACAATATAATTATACCATCCAAGATGGAATATTAACGAATCATTTGCCTTCACATATTATGCGTAAGCATAAGCCAGTTGTGTTACAATATTTTAGTATTATCAGACAATTAGTTATGATTATTTATGTCGCATTTGTGTAATTATAAATAACCGAAGATTCTAATATACATAATTATAATATGTCTACTGTTGATTCATTTTTAATAATTTTATTTCGAGATCTCTGCGAAGAATTTGAATAACTTGTTTATCTTTTCCCTCAATTCCGCATGCATATATTTTTGCAAGATGCAAATGCATTCAGGCAAGTTTGTGTTAACGGATGACAACCATCATTCGCATCGTAATCATGTTGCTAGGTAACTGTTTCACAGCACTAAAATGCGGCAAAACGATTTGATTTGTCACGATATATCCTATTAAATACGCCTAGCATATCATTAATAAAGATTTTTAGATAGATTAATGGGACGTACAGATTTGGGGAATTCGTTGTTTAATGCGAATCGTTTTCGCATATTGCATGCATTTTAGAGGTGGTTGTGGTAATGGTGGTGAGGGTGGTGGTTGTGGTGGTGGTGGTTGTGGTGGGGTTGATAGAAGAGGTGGTGGTGGAGGTTGTGGTGGTGGTGGTTGTGGTGGTGTTGATTGAAGTGGTGGTGATAGTGGTGGTGCTGGTGGTGGTGCTGGTGGTAATGGTAGTGGTAATGGTAGTGGTGGTGGCGGTGNTGGTATCTTTGTTTCCACGATTATAACACGACTACATTTTTTATCAATTGCAAGTTTCGGAAATTTATTTTAAAACTAAAACCGGATATAGCTGCCCTTTGATTGTCAATAAAGAAAACGAGAGTACACCGGTTACAGGGACAATGAGAATAAATTGTTTAAAGATTGTCAAAAAAGAAAAGTGGAACATAATTATGCTTTTTTGAACGCTCGTTTAGTTCCACACGTATGTATATATAACAATGGTTAGTAGATTAAAACAAAATGAACAAAACGTCTCAGCAATGAACGTTTGAAGTGATGTTTGACAATCTGCAGGGAAGTTATATCGCTATACAAATACTTTAAAGATAAGGCTTATTTCAAGACTTGAACTATGCTTAACAATGAAGCCCAATTGGTTTATTATTGGTTATCTTTGTAGAACTTGACCCCTGTCTGTTTACCACATTGTGTTATGTCATTGCGCAAAGTGTTTAGTTAACCACAGTGTAGTGATCTAATGAAATATTGCACACCACAAGTGTTGAGTATAAATAGCATTCGTGCGTTATTGAAAGGACTCGATTTTTTTTTGTAGGCAAAACTCAATTTGTATTTTATTAATCATGTTTGAGCGCCTAGAAACATACCATTTAATATGTTTTCGAAGTGGTGAATAGAGTTCCTCTTCTTCCCATTTATAATTGCAGGGCTCCTCTTGAGCATCGACGCGATTTGACTATTCAATGAGTCTTGGGCCTGGGTAGAACCAGTACTTGGCGTCTTTTGGGGAGATGTAAAGAACGCTCCAACGGTGGGGATCGAACTCGATCGCTAGGCGGACACCATATCCACAACATGACGGCGATCTTCCTAAACAAAAACTAAAAAAAATGCATAGAAGCAAAACTAAAACTAACTTACAGACTAAATGTATCATAACAAAATTTATTTATTTATGGAAATCTATCCCTTTTTTAGACTACCCATTTAATTCAAAAGTCACACCATACATAAAATGATTATGCACCTATCTGAATGATAAACGCGTGAGCTTCAATTACATTATGACATCGATACCGTATTCAGTTCGACTTGGGAAATGNCATAGAAGCAAAACTAAAACTAACTTACAGACTACATGTATCATAACAAAATTTATTTATTTATGGAAATCTATCGCTGTTTTTAGACTACCCATTTAATTCAAAAGTCATATCATACATAAAATGATTATGCACCTATCGGAATGATTAACGCGTGAGCTTCAATTACATTATGACATCGATACAGTATTCAGTTCGACTTGGGAATTGCTATGCTGGCTGGCACACTCCGCGAAAATATCTTTGTTAGACTTATTACAAGAATATCCAAGTTCAAACTTGGGTCAAGTGGGGTCACAATCTTGATGAAACTATGCTAGATACAAGTAGTAGATGAACGGTAAATTACTATTATCAATCGGTTAATTTCTCTTGGGATTCTATCAATACCAGTGCGGTGAGTTTACATGCGTCCCTTGCAGTGGAACGTAATTTAAACAATGATGATCGACAGACCAATAGCCCGTTCATTTAAAGATCCTGCTGATTGTATGACTCTGTTATTAACCAGTAAACAGAAATCTATAGCAATGCTTTTCGTAGATTTGTCCAAATGTTTACATATAATCGATTGGAATGCCCAGCCGCTTGCGTTTTTTTACCAATATTTGATTGGTCAACACATTCATCGATTGACAAGTATATACTGTTCAATCGACTTTATTCGGAACGCAAATAATTGCTCGGTACAAACTTTTTTTACTCTTAAAAGAACTTGTGTCGCTTGCATATTAACATGCAACAAAATGAAGGGTCTCTAATTTGAAAGACATTACATAGTTCTTTGGAGTTAAAAAAGTTTTATTTGTACTTAAGGTAAATAAGCGGAAACAACCTTTCTAAACCGAGTACCGAATAACAACTTTTAAAGGGCTTTGTGTTGCTGTATCATTCAATGAATTGTAAACTTTCGATATACAACAGGTGGCATCTGGATCCCCACAACTACAAACAAAGATGCATGATTTTATCCAGTAATGATAGTTGCATTCAAATAATAATGGTTCATACGGTATGTCGAAGGGAGTTCACATGTTTCAGTTGTGTGTTTACAACCAAATTACAAAAATCAATGACAAACAATAAAAATCAATGTCATATGCAATAGTTAATCGATGTCAGATGAAGAAGAACTTTTATTTCAACAAATACATATATGAACATACATATCATGAAGCGTACAAAATCTTAATTGCAATAAACGATATAAATATTATGCATTGTATAATGTGTTGTTCTCAATTCGAAAGCTTTGCTTACATATTCAGCTAGGTTTCGTAATATTTCATAATTATCATTTGTAATCAGCTCGACTGTTTTAAACATATTTGGTCTTTGATGAATTTGTGAACAATGGCCTTAGGTCAGGATTAGCAACTAATAACACTGACATATATACCAATCAAATTGTATATATGCACACATCGCATATTGTTGGTTTAAAATACAATAATGACCTTAATTGTACGTTATATTCTGATTTCGTATGAACCATTTATGTATTAAGTCTTCGAATGGGAAAACAAAACATTTTAAATAAACACATCATATATTGTAATCTATTACAATACAAAAACCATCGATAACATGAGTTTCTAAACCATTGATATTTCTCAGAGTTCAATATTCCTACATGTTAAGCTAAAAATAAAAATTTAAACAATAAAATACTTATAAAGGCAAAGTATTTGATAGAAAAATACACGCTTACAAATCTCATAAATATATAATAGATTCAACTATCATTCGAGACCTCGTAACTTATCCCGATACTTAGGCCACTGACATCGTAGATAGTATTACAACTCAATCTAGCATTCATATCATCATTACCGCGTTAACTCACCCCTTGGGTTTGTATGAGAGGAAGAGCAACGACCTCATTGTCCATCCCAAGGGCTCATCTTAGACACATGGAACATAATAAGTGCGTTGGTCGTCAATATTTAATGACTTATGTCAATACCATTTTTTTTTATAATACGTTTTACAAACAAGGCATTTCACGCTGTCATTTGCTCACACAATTATTCCCACGCGAGGTTCGAGTCGTACAGCGCAACTCATTGAAATGCGATTTAATACAAACTGATAATTGACAGCCTCCATATAACAAGGGAATTTAGTCTGAAATGTCCATAAAAGTGTTGGTTGTTGTACTGATGTTGGGAATGCGATACGCATGGCACCTTTTGTTTTGATTTTCGCCGTGNACGATACAGTTACCGTTTATATACACATTTTGAAGCGTACAAAATCTTAATGGCAATAAACGATATAAATATTATGCATTGTATAATGTGTTTTTCTCAATTCGAAAGCTTTGCTTACATATTCAGCTAGGTTTCGTAATATTTCATAATTATCATTTGTAGTCAGCTCGACTGTTTTAAACATATTTGGTCTATGATGAATTTGTGAACAATGGCCTAAGGTCGGGATTAGCAACTAATAACACTGACATATGACAAACTCGGATTTTGTGCAATGCATTAGCTTTTAAACGCGTTCAAATATTTGAATTATATTGAGTTAAGTGTTATTTACTTGTTAACGAAACACTGTATCGTAATCTTCTGATTCTATCATCATAGTTTATTGTTTTCTTGTTGTTGTTTTTTTTTTGGATAATGTTCCAGTATTATTCAAGAATAGTTTTGTTTTTATAAAATCGAGTGCCACACAAAACTGCAAAACAAACAGGAGATTGATACTTATTCTCAGAACAATAGAGTAGCGCAATACATGTACATATTTTCCCTTTTATATACCAATCAAAGTGTATATATGCACACACCGCATATTGTTGGTTTAAAATACAATAATGACCTTAATTGTACGTTACATTCTGATTTCGTATGAAACATTTATGTATTTAAGTCTTCGAATGGGCAAAAAAACAACACATTTTAATTAAACACATCATATATTGTAATCTATTACAAGACAAAAACCATCGGTAACATGAGTTTCTAAACCATTGATATTTCTCAGAGTTNATTCGCAAAGTATATTGATAATCTATGGATTAATCATCCATTACTTATTTACAAATGAAATGAAAGAGTCCACATTGGTTCAACCATTGTTCTTTTTGTTGATTTTTTATTGCATTGACATCAAATGTGCTGTGTGCAAAATGGACGAAACATTACATTATGTTTCGTCTTAAAATACATTTGTTCGTGCTGCTAAACAATTAACTGTTATCATAGTAGATAGAACAAGAGAAATTTACGGATAAACGGATAAAGACAAACAAAAGCAATATCCACCTTGCGTTTATACTCAATTTATCCCATGAGGCGGGAAAGTGTAATGATGAATATAGGATAATAGAACGTATCATGGTCAATTTACAAAATATATTGCCAAACGTGGGCTGCCTTTTAACGTGTTTTATAACACCTCAAAAGATAAATATGGGTATCGTTTTCATTGTCATTTATTCGGAATATTTTAATTGTAATGTTTGGGCACTTTGAAATATGAGGTTAATATAGTTTATAGTATTGCATAAAAACCTTATTACTATATTCTTTTGCAATTCCATTCGTGTTTTATACTGTTAGTGTCCGTGTATCCTAACTTCCCTGGTTGGGTGCTTTGTCAGAGACGATTTACTAACATATTAGAAAATTCATTTTAATGTGTCAATACAGATTCGCCATAAGGTTAATATACTCCTATTATGATCGCTTCCTTTGGATATATGTCAGACTCATCTGCTTGTGTTTTTATTTAAGTACATTGAGCTGTCCCAGTATGCAGCAAAAAAGAATCAATCCCATTCATTTTCTTCAATATGGTTTCTGTATGTCAGTTTTCTTCCGATGAATAGTTAGAAATCGTACAATATATGTTCTCCATTATTGAAAAAACGTTCCTTCACTTCAAATTATAATTGCTTACTGTTAAATTTAATGCATAAATGGGCTTTTAATCGTATCTGTGCTCTGCGTTATAGAGATAGTTGATAAATCATGTATTGATTGATGTAGACATGCACAACTAGCTAACTAATTCCTATTTGCATCGAGTGTGTTTATTTTAACTATGTTCGATTCAATAGTAATCCATTTAAAAACACGAATTGAATGTTCACGATGCACCTCTATTCGCATGCGCACTATTGATTACGGGATTTCAGTCTAATTAAATTCGTATTTACGTAGTCTTCCTTAGTAGGCGTGAGCTCGGGTCCCACTTGAGGTAGGTAAACATTTAAAAAATCAAAAACATACTTGGACATTCCAAATGTTTTTCTTAGCGATTTATTCAATATAACATCGTTACTAAGAACATGCCTGCGTAAAAAAGGGGGGGAAATGCATAATTTAAAACATACAAATTTTGAGTGGGGGCATGATTGATAGAAACCATTTACGTTAAATATCTGACATCTATTATCATCAAGTGTCATGGTATTGTGTTATGTGAATATGTATATGAATGAAATTGAATAACGAAATAACCTTCACGTAAAAAATACATATTATAACTCAAAAAGTATCCACCTGCGTCTGTATCGTTCAGTGATAGACAAACCAAATATTCTAGGCATTTTTCATCGAAATGAAAAGAAAACTATTGAAATTTATCCTTGTAAAAAGTAACATTTTCAGTCTGTCACCACATTTATTTTTGTTTTTAATAGAAATTTAAAAATACATAAAAAATACAATAAAAAGTGTATACGTCAAATTTTGATCTCTTTGAAATTTAGCAGAATACTTCAATTTGGTAACGACATGGTCGTTATTTAGTGCAAATGATCCGTTTATCTGAAAGTCAAATGTCGTGGGTGATGTTGTCCGTTTGTTTTTCGACGTAGGATATTGACAACCTTCGCATTTATTACTTAAAAAGTGTCACGGGATACCAGACGGAAATTTAATGCGTTGGTTGCTTCTGCGTGTTTCAGCAACAAACCGGAATTCCGTATTTATATTTTTGTTCAAGAGCCGCATCTTTGTTTTCGGGTATATATAATGGTCCTTACTGGCTTAAGAGTTACGCCTCATCGCAGACACACCTGCCCTCATGATGTATAATTGGACACATACCAATACATAATATAATCTACATTTGACACAAACACAAGGGGCCATTATTGAGCCAAAACTGATGGAAGACACAATTTCTTGCTTAACGATCATCTACACGATTAAGTAAGTTGCAGTGGAGTTGGAAAAAAACAATTTTGGGAATACATCATTGAAAGGACAAAAAAAAACAACAGACAAATTGTTGTAGTCCTGCCAAACCGCGTCGCAGCTGAAAACCGTTCTTAATGATCATCTAAACATTCAGGTCATTTAACTATGCAATTTTTGAGCTAGAACCGCCCAATAGTTAAATAACAGTGAAAAGCACACATGTTTGGGACTATATTGTTTAGTGGAAAACAGATAAAGGGCCATACTTCTGCCGAACGTCGTCGAAGCTAAATGTCTGTTCTTTTTCATCAACATATTAGGGTCGTAAAACTATGAAAGATAAAGCAAATTCAACAAGTTTTCTAAGAGTTAAAACACAAGCTTTCGAGATGTACGGACGTATGAACGGACGTTAGTAATCAAACTGTGCGGTATAATATCAGACGAAGCACAGACCACTGAAAGCCTCTTTTCGTTATAGTGCCCGACCGTCCAGCTTAAAGCCCCTATAACGCTAAAAATAAACGCATATTTCGTGAAATATTTTGTTAAATAAAATTAATACATAAACAATCAGTATTCCTGATAGCAGTAGCCAAAGTTTCAACGCTAGAGGTGCTCTGGTAACATAGAGTAAACAAGATACATCATGCTCTTTTTTATTTTTTGTGGTACACTATATTCAACACGTGTTCATGTACCAATTTAGTGTTGGTGTGTCGTATGAATAGATATCGTTGCGGAAAATTAAATTGGAATATATTGTAAAAAAAACACACACACACACACACATTTTATATCGTGTTAAATCTATGTTTAATTTTACACAAACACACCTAGCGTTTAAATTGTGGCTATTGCTATATGAAACACTGATTGTTTTTGTGTTAACTTTATTTAACGAAATATTTTACGAAATATTGGTTGATTTTGAGCGTTATAGGGGCTTTAAACACGTTGCACGGACGAAGGCAGGAGGGCTGATGTGCGTACTGCGTATTCGGGCTTACTGGAAGTTCACTGTAAATCGATGCGGTCCGAAGTGCTTTTTTCTGATAGTATACTGCACACGTTCAGTTTAATAATTATAACGGTTAGCATTTTTATCGGCAAGCATGTCATAACAACCTTTTAATCGCAAGCAATTGCATAGAACCAACATGCAAGTACATCGTTTTACTTGCTTGCTTGAGAGATTGCCAAATGCCCTCTGAAAAATGTATCCATGCATAAAAACAGTAAAATATTATTTAAGGAAATTTACGCGTGACCCCTGTCTGTTTATATTGTGTCTAAAACAGTTTACATGCAATGCAATTTATTGAGATTATATGGATATTTGTGTCGCAACCTGAGAAAACTTGGCATGATGCTTGTGCGTAAATTGTCATCCCAGATTAGCCTGTGCAGTCCGAACAGGCTAATCTGGGACGTCAATTTCCGCTTTTATGGATTTTTTCGTTTAAATGATGTCTCTTCTTAGCGAAAATCAAGTTTAGGCGGAAAGTTTCATCCCGGATTGGCCTGTGCGGACTGCATAGGCTAATCTGGGACGACACTTTACGTACATGCATTTTGTCCGGTTTTCTCAGAACGCGACTCATATGGATATTTTTCGTCTCCACCCATACGCTCGATAAGCCTAAGCGATACAATATGTATATTTGATTGGGGTGATGAATTAAATACAGGTAAATAAAAACGATTTGACTTATTTTCAGCTTTCAGAGGCTGGTAGCGGTATTGTTATTTTTATTTTAAAAAATGTGAAATGATAGCAATTCAATACTGCTGCAGCTTCTGGAGTTTCACTTCTTTTTATTGAATTCCACAACAGTTCGATGTGTGCTGCGTGGATGCAGTAACTTGTATACCCGTACACTTCTTCAATGTTGTTATATTTTCAGCCTTCAGAGGCTGGTAGCGGTATTGTTATTATTATTTTTGAAAATGATGGAAATGCAATACTGCTGCAGCTTCTGGAGTTTCACTTATTTATATTGAATTCCACAACAGTGCAATGTGTGCTGCGTAGACGCAGTAACTTGTATCCCCGTACACTTCTTCATTGTTGTTATATTTTCAGCCTTCAGAGGCTGGTAGCGGTATTGATTATATTACAAGTGCATTGATTAAATATATTCGTTCCTTGCTTAATTAACCATTGATCTTGTAATAATCATCATTAATTACATTTCACAGAAAATAATAGAAAAACACAACAATATTGATATGAACCAGATTCTCACCATGGTGCATGAAGTGTGCATGGAAAACATGAACGTGATGAAATTACTTAAATTATCATAAACGGTAACAAGCAATCGACTGATTTCTCTTTGGATTCTATCAATAGTCAATACCAATGCATTGAAACATGCGTCTCGTGCATTGCAGCGTAATTAAAACATTCAGGATCAACAAACACATCAGTAGACCGTTCATGTTAAGATGCTGCTGATTTGATGACATCGTAATAAAGATTCGGGTTAATGTATTATCCAATGAATGGTAATGGTACAATTGACAGTTCGGCCTACATGGACGATGGAAAACAAGATAATTGCCTTGTTAACAGTCATTCATAACTCGTTACTGAATACAAAGGTGAGGCAACGCATTTTTCTTTCATTTTGAATTAATACCTCAATATCCCGCAAAGTCGTGTTCATTTTCGGGTTCAAAAGGTTTAATACAAGACAGACATTTTGTTTAATTTAAAATTAATGTTCTATACATTCACTAGATGAATTGATAGTTATAACGCTTTCTTATAAATAGAAGCATAATATAATTTGCATTATTTTTTTAAACATGAACGTTGTATCTTACACAATAGTACATCATTCAATCGTGTATATGTCAGAAATAAGTGTTTCTGGCTTTTTTACATCAATAGAAGATCTGTGATTACGGATGGTGCCTCTAGAGATTAATTAATAGGACACTGTTCTCAGTAAAATAATTATCAGAACGTATGCAAATTAAAGAGGTACGGAATTATATTATTCGGACCAGGGCTTCAAGAATATACAAAATTACGTTATTAAACATGTCATTGATAATTGTATAAAAGGCGAAGTTGGTGTTTAATTATGTAATAACAATTTAAACCTTTTACAAAGACAGATAATAAGTTCGAAGTACGACCGAGTTAACAAAAAATATGTTTTGAAAAGTCCTAGCTTTTATTATGAAAAACGCATGGTAAATCAAATATATACGTATGGTTTTGAATGTTTTAAAAAATAAGTACAGACCTTAAGTTATTTGCGCCTTTATATAATTCTCCCAGTTTTTTACCTGTTACACATAAAAAATTCATATTAAAAATAATATTACAAACCGACAACATGGAATCTTTATTTTAGTAGAGTAAACAATGGAGACCGTTCGTCCCTACTCTAAGTAAACTGTTAAAGCCATGTTTAGTTCCTAACTAAAACCTATGTAACAAAGTATGTGTTTGGACGCGCTCTCTCACCCCAATGCAAATGAGTATCCTTAAATATCATGATAACGGCTTACCAGGAAAGTTCGTGTTTAGTTCGGTTGTAAACGCTAAATCAGATTAGATCCACTCATATGTTACCTTTGGTAACGGAACTGTTAGCGTTGTCAGACATCATCGCGATACCGCTATCGGTCGATATTGCCCACTAACTCCACTCATCAGAACAGAATCAGTCGCTTGCGAGTGTTCACTACGGTCCACGCATATAGAATAGGAAAGTTCATACAGGAATTATAGGAAATAAAACTACGGTAATACAAGGACATTTTAATTATTAATTTTATGGTTAGTATTTTACCAATGCGTATAACGGTTTAAACTTATTTTGTACGCAGGATTTATTAAATTCCTGAGCAATTTATTGAAATGTATATATGGTAATGGCGTTCAACATTTAAATGTGGTATCGTTAAAAGTGAAGGGATTAAGACAACCGACGATAGAGACTTGAAAGGTGTATATTTTAATTATTATAAGTTTTCTTGTGATTTTTCTTAAGTTTGATAATTTCATTTTCATTATTTGAAGTGATATTGTGACATACCAACATTGTAATTATATAATATTTGCTGACAATTTAGTCTAGCATAAATTATGTAGCATTCAATACATATTGCCATATATGTGTAGGTATTAATTTCTGTCTTACATAACAATTTTATTCTAAGATGTACCCGGGTAATTGCATCAACTAATCAAATAAATGAAATTTCAGTTTTGCATTGATCTTAATCGAAATTAAATTGGAGCATACGTGTTCACATATTAATTATTTTTATATTTAATGCGATTGATTTTCACTCAAATATTTATTTTGGAAATACCAAGAAAAACATTCCTTAGAAGTAGATCGGAATTTCATCAATGCATACTTAGTTGTACCACTTTTTTGTTCACTATTTATTTTTAGTTTAATGTCTATGTTATTGAAATGTAGAGAGCAGAAATATACGATCTAGTCAAGATCAAGTTTCAACTATTTAACACAGTAATAGTTTCACTGACTGAATCGTGGATGCAGAAAGCAAGTTTTATACGGTAGATAGAGGTAATTTGCTAACATATGAACACGCCCTTGAAAACGTGCATACGCTGATGAACAGTTTAATTTAAAATGCGTTTTTTCAAGATGAAAGACAGACATAATTAATAAAAGATGCATTCTTCCCCGCCGGCAAGAAATCAAATGTTCAACGCCAGAAGGAGTTCAGGGCTTTTTAAGCCCATATGCTGATGAAACAGTATGGCTTGCAATAGCAATATGTTTACCCCTACAACTTTTATTTGCCATTCAAAGGCCGAGGCAGTGATCGCTGTTATGTTTATGTCTTGTTGGTGTATGTACAGCCCTGTTTTGTAAAGGTAATTGCCTAAAATAAAATACTAGCAGATGTAAACAAAACTATCTCTCCGGATAACCCTTTTTGATAATACGTATTTCAATATCGCATTTATTATTATTATTTTCGCATTTAGTATTATTTATATCATTAGTATTAATGTTAGTATTATTATATTTATTATTATTATAATTTGTATTATACTTAGTTTTATTATTATTATTGTTGTTATTATTATTTTTATTATAATTATTATTATTATTATTATTATTATTATTATTATTATTATTATTATTATTATTATTATTATTATTATTATTATTATTATTATTATTATTATTATTATTATTATTAATTTCATTTTTATTTCATTTTTATTTTTAAAAACCATACATTATAATATTATTGAGATTATTTAAAAACAGCAGTTTATTAAATTATATGGTAATAAATATATCAAATTGGTGACATCGTGCAAAATTTGAGCCAAAATATAAGCCGGGTAAAACGCTAACCCGAGATTCACATTAAGAATCCTTTTAAGGCATTTTCAGCATTTCGGATTTTCCTGATACCTCTTATGAAGGTTAATATTGACAACAATACGCATACACATTCATGATCAATTTTATCCAATATAACGGTACGTTAAATCAGTATTTTTGTATTTATTCGTCCTGGAATATCTTAATTACCTGTATACAGTTTTCGGTTTGATTCCTGCATGTCAAGTTAAATGATATCGGTTTCCCCTATAACTAACTATTTGAATTATTCAAATTATTCCTTTTCTTGATTAATTGTAGTAATAATACATTTGCCGACTCAAAGCGGTTTGTTTAGTTTTTCTTTCGGTAAGATAATGCTAGTATGGAGTGCTCAATTTTTATTAACTAAGAAATTTGGCTCTGAGCAATTTATGATCTTGGTTTACATTTAGTGTTGGTTATGCTCTAAGGAGGTGTTATTTGAAGCTTATAAAACTATTTAAATATAATTGCTTAATCTTCAATTACTTGTTCTCCGTTAGATAGAGAAAGAAAATATTATGAATTTTAAAAATGTATAAAAATATTAACAATTAAATACTCTAAATGTTGTGTTTTGTGTTGTTTTTTTTTGCAGATGTGTCATCACCTGAGTGGATTACAGCAGTAAACATATTTAAAACGCGATCTTCACGCACTGTCTGAAATCATAATGGCCGACACATACCACGATGTCAATGGAACTGGCACAGTCGTACAACTAACACGTTTTGATGCCAAGTTACCACAACAAACATTTGCCCCAGTAAACGTGTCATTGACTGCACAGGAAAAACAGGAACTTATTGTGTATTTAAACAAGGAAGAAGTGCAAACGCTCATGCCACTTATTGTCATGTTGGCGTTCATTCTGCTAATTGGGGTTATAGGAAACGTGATAGTGTTATTAGTTTACTGTCTCAGATACAAGCGGTCACCAGCGAGAGTATACATACTGTTTCTGGCGTCCATAGATCTTTCCATTTGTACTTTTGGCCTACCCTATCACATAATTGATTTAACACATCCATACACATATACAAGCGGATGGACTTGTAAAAGTTTGACATTCATTATTTCATTATTTTTTCATATGTCCATTTTCGGTTTAATTGTAATTTCAATTGACAGATATTTAAAGATATGCCACCCACTTAGCAGACTTCAAATATCATTCTTTGGAAAAAGGCGAGCTTGTTTCGGTGCTATGGTTTTGTCTTTCTTATTTTCTTGGCCAAATCTGATTATTTACGGTCCAAGTGAGATGAAAACACAAATACCAGAAATTAGTGGCCCCGCATGCTTTTTTGAAACATCATATAGAGATACTATCTATCCGTTCGTATATACGATCGTTACACTAAGTGTGTGTTTGGTGTCCACGTTTTTCATGATAGTAATATATTCGTTAATATGTCACCAAATCGTAACAAGATATACATGTAATCCGTTAGGCTTTAGTGGAAACGAAGAAACCATTTACACCGAAGATATTCATTTAAAAAAAAATCCAGTAACAATTCAAGAGACGAAGCACTCGCCCATACTAGGCAATTGGAAGTTGAGAAAACACCAGAATGGAAGTGCAACTGTATGTCATACATCTGGCGATACCCATAAATCTCAACACGCATGCGCAGTGAGTGCCAAACATTCACATGCATTACTAGTATGCCCATATCCAGGCAAAAACACGGATCATATCAACAACTGCGCATTCGTCAATAAAACCAAACACTACGAAAATGGCTTCGAATCAATAGGACACGTTAGAGACAGTGAACAAAACGAGCATCAATCAGAAAACATTTCTCTCCTTTTCAACGGAAAAGATATGGCTTTCCGTTCAGTGAGTCAGTGTTTATCAAAAGGTTATTCAAGCAATGAATGTTGTCATAACCATAACAGATCGGCTTCGACAAAGATGCGTGGTGAATGCGATGCGCCATCGAACGTAGTGAAACGCCATTCTCTGCAGTGCCTGACTTTCAATATTGATAGGTTAACAGCGTGTTTTTCTAATGACAGTTATCTCAACATCCCATCCGGAATAACGTCAACCAAACGGAGAAGTTCCGAGGAGTCACGACTTTCTCCTAAACGTAGTGTTACGTTAAAACGCAGTAATTCTCTTACGTTATCCCCACGCAGTTGGAATCATTCGCAGCACGTGAACACAAATACATTATCACTCCATGGTTCAAGATCTCCTAGATGTAGCCATAGTACAATACCTTCCTCACGTTCATCCGTTAGAAACCGTGTTCCCGCTTTCTCTGGACAACATCTCAAGGTCACCAAGATCATGATAACGGTAACCTTGGTTTTCATTCTAAGCCATGCGCCGACCTTTGTTGTCGCAATATGGAGCACAGCGAACCCGGATTTCTGGGACAATTTATCCATTCCTAAAACAATCCTCTGTGAATTCCTGCTCCGTATGTACCTGCTGAATAACATTTGCAATCCTTTTATATATGGATTCTGGGACAGACGTTTCATACGCGAAGTAAAACTTACATTCCGAAAACTGTACAACACCGTTGTGCAACGAATTCGGAATGAACAATGACATTTTATATATCACTTTAGTCAAAAAACACTTTTGTTATAATTAACTTGTGTGCTGCTAATACGAACAATTTCAAGTACATGTATTTTTTAATTGAATTCTTTTTTTGAATATTCTATTTCATATTGAATTAAGAAATTGTGTCATCAGTTGTGCATTTTGTCGTAACATGCAAACTTATACTAAGAGTATTAAGTTTCAGTCAAGCGATACTAATGTTCTATACGTCCTCTTTAGTCATAGATATTTGTTATTTGTTTAAAATAACGGGTATGTCAAACGCCTATGCTTATACCAACGCATCAATCAATAATACGATGAATATTGTCAATAATGGGGACAGTATCATCATTAATATGCTCCAGTAAAAGAAGACTCGAGATACTAGTACGTCAAAATTGTAATCATGCATGTCTTTAAAGCTATGTTGCGTATCATGAATAAACTATTTACAATGCTTATTAAACATCTTCCTTTATTTGAGCCGCGTTCTGGGAAAACAGGACTTAATGCATTTGCGTAAAGTGTCGTCTCAGAAAAGCCTGTGCAGTCCGCAGAACAGAGCAGTAATTCAATATAATCTGTATATACCTATCGTTTCTCCGCCAAAATGTGCTGTTTTACGAGCCTTTGTTTCATTTACCACATCATAGTTAACAGATAACAATGTAATTATAGTTGCAGTAATTGTTGATAAAGAAGTACGCCAAATCTCGGATGTGATACACCATTACACAAACGGAAATATATCTCACTTCTCAAATATGCAATATGTTATCATACAACCTTACANCGAAATACGTCAAAATTGTAATCATGCATGTCTTTAAAGCTATGTTGCGTATCATGAATAAACTATTTACAATGCTTATTAAACATACTCCTTTATTTGAGCCGCGTTCTGGGAAAACAGGACTTAATGCATTTGCGTAAAGCGTCGTCTCAGAAAAGCCTTTGCAGTCCGCAGAACAGAGCAGTAATTCAATATTATCTGTATATACCTATCGTTTCTCCGCGAAAATGTGCTGTTTTACGAGCCTATGTTTCATTTACCACATCATAGTTAACAGGTAACAATGTAATTATAGTTGCAGTAATTGTTGATAGAGAAGTACGCCAAATCTCGGATGTGATTGGCAACTGACATCTATTGGATTTTATTCATGCCACATACACCATCACACAAACGGAAAAATATCTCACTTCTCAAATATGCAAGCGGGTTAAATACAACCTTACACAAAAGTAAGCATTTCTCACCTAAAATTATACATATATATATCTAATGAGTCAAACAGAGGTAATTACATATATTATTATGTTGCTAGCCTAACGTTAAATATGTGACTGTTACGTTATCATGATGCTGCCCTTAATGTATGAATACTTCAAAATACCGTAGCGACATGTACACTAATTCCCGGACCGAAATTAAATGAAATGTACAAAATAATCCGTATATGCTATTCTTAGCATTTAAAATTGTGGAAGTACTATTTTAAAGAAATGATAACGTAGTGTTATTGGTACTAGGCAATGTATGACTTAAAATAAATCCTGACTGTTTTTATATATACTCATAATTCGTTTGAAAACATCGCTAACACATATTTTTAAATATATATAAGATACACCACTATGTTTTGCATTAGCATTGAGAACATAAAATTTATGATTTACAAAAAATGCGTTTGGTCCTAGAACTATTGTTTTATTTAACTATGAATCAGTGATTTCCCTTGTATGTTAATCAATATCGATGTTAAGTGACAATATGCGTCTTGTGCAGTGCGTGTTTTATGACTGGTTGATTAAGATCAGATGGATCAATTTAGTTTAAAAGTATTAAATCTGCTGTGTGAAGACCCGCGGTAATTTGTCTGCATTGTTTGACGCATTGTTAGCATAAAAACAATTTAAATAACATATTAAATATTGAAAATGCAGTCGTATTATGTCGTATGCATGTATGTCGCAATAAAATGTACATGCATTGCACATAATTTGTTTTCTATCTCCCATGTAAACCGGGTTGCTTGTGACTTTAACTATAAAGTTCCTAAACTTGTATCGCCTTCGCTTGTGTAAATAATAGGATCTGTACTTGAACATGCAATTAATGTGTTGATCCTCTGGATAATGAATATGCATTGTCTGTATCGAACTTGATTACAGCTCAGGAGATATAAACGAGTCAATAGTTACATTATTTTGAGTGGAACAGTTGTGATAAGGCGGAATTTAATCACTTTCATGTATTTCATACTAATAATATTTGTATTGACACAAGCCATTCCCCACCGGAATTAAGCATATACTATAATTAAATATATATACTGTTTCTACAACCTTCCCAAGTATGCAAATTTGATAATTAATTTGAATTATGATTTATTTGGATTCAGTTCATATGCATTTATATTAACAAAGTGTTCCAAGTTGTAAAATTATGTACGTAGAAAAACATAGTTGCTTATGTTCCCGTGCCTATGTAATAATTAACTTCTCTTTGTTAATGCATTTGTAAAAAATACTTCAAATTGTATATTTATTGGAAATCAACAGACATGTGTTTATGAAATGCATGCATATGATTCTAAATTTATTTGTGGTCTGTTCTTATTATAATAATGAAACTACTCGAATGATTTATCTGAAAGGCTGTCAAACGTCGTTAGGACTTGACAAATTGGCTTTTCTGCACTTGAAAAAAGGCTCGGTTGGAACGTGACATTACGCAGCGAGTGTTGATGATATTAGACATAATAACACAACAACATAAATGTTGCACGAGCGAGTGTTATGTTGCTGACGTGAACGTAAGAAATGATCACGCGTCAGTAATGACAGTATCACATTAACTAATGTCAACCGTTGTGTACTGTAATAACTGTCAAATAAAAGGTCATCGAAAAATATATCATTCACATATACAAAAACTACCATATGACCAATTTGATCAATTGGTAACGCATATTTTTCATTTATTAGTATACTACCAACAATTCAAACAAAATATTTAAAAAACAAACATCACGAAAGGCTAAAGCTATAAGCTGTACCTTGACAAAAGTTACAATTTATCACAGCAGAGGTTTCAAAATCGGAATAGATTTGATGTAATCTAATGAAATATATCGAGTCGACTTCACCCACCAAAACCCACTCTTCTATTAAATGTACTTATTATAATTAGGATGATTGACGTTCCATGCGATTTAAAAAAAACACTCGCTTTCATTTAAGTTCTATACAATATAGTGTAATATTGAATTGAGCATTATGGGAAATTAAATGCTACGCACAACACAGCACTGAGTGAAAAAGTTTGAGTCGAATGGATTGCAAGTTTATTAAATTGTTTAATATGTTTTCAAACTTGCACCCTCTATTGTAGAGACAGGTAAAATAAATGGAATAAGGGGACATATGCTTCAAAGACATGTGGCTTAACTGAACCGTTTCTTATTTAAGTTCTTCAGAACATGTAAACAAATACCGAGAATGTATAATTACATTTTATTCAGAATTAATAATCAAAGCTCTGTTATCATAATTTGTATCAGATGATTATGCCAAGTGGATATAAAGTATATTTACTATCGTTCTTTTATATGTGTACTTGGCCATGGTAGTAATATTTTTTCTTTCAAATTTTTATTAACAAGCATTATATTTCTATATGTAGAGCTATTTTATTTAATCATCATTTAATAGTCCATTACTTTTTTTTTCAGTATTATCTCTATATTCAAATAATCGTTGCAAATCTAATGGATGCTCGACATTAATTGCATATTGTCTTTGATATTTGACCAGTGTTTATTTCAATGGTACTTCATTATCCTCATATGTATTTCCCTTGAGGAACGGATTGTAATGCACATGTATGATTGCATTCATTTGATTACATATAGTATGATTCATCGGCAAGATTAATGTGACCAATGAGGCATGTTTATGTACTTAATTTACTTGTTATAGTCAAGCTAGTTTATACTGTGTGAAATATATGCCTTAATATATGATCTAAACATGCTAAATAAACGTGAATTATATTTACACTAAGACTCCGTTTTATACATGTTATGACTATCTTAATAATTGTATGTGTTTCCTTGACACGAATGAACCTGAATCCACCTAAATAGAATCAGCCGTTTCATGTTTTCCGTTCAGTTTTTAGATATCAGTCGTACACCAAGTCATCATAGCATTCTCAAAATGCTGCCATATTATGTTGCAACATATATTCTTTGCGTTAAATAACATGCTGAATACTATGAACCATTGAACAAAATGCTTGAAATAAATTATGGCATGTACACAATCTAATAACTCCGTACGTAAACTGCATTACATATATACATGTTTATACTTAAATATCTACCGGATATAGAATTATCCATTTATGTTTAACAACGTTTATAAAGCTGCAATTAAATTTTGAAGGTAATATCCCATACTCATTTGTAAACGCCTGAGGTCTGCATGGAAGGAAACCTTATCCTATTAACGTCTGATTAGACGCAGTTGCGTCATACGTGTCATCATGCATGGAATGGAATGATGCAGATCAATGCGATGTAAGCCCAACCAACGGCACACATTACTATAGCATGATAGTGCAATCAAGCATTTTATTTACGGGATGGTTGAAGTATATTGTGTGGGATAGCAAAGTTATATACGTTGTATAAGTGTAGGGCCAGGAATATCGTAGTTCTATTTATTGCAAAGCCTTTGCTGGCAACTGTTGAGTTCGTAGTTCGTTTATTTGTGTTTTATAAATCCGTCATGTGTCCCAAACATTAGCCATATGATGCGCATGGTGCATTCTTACCTACTATCGTCGGAAAATTGATTGAAGAAACAACACTTGAATATCATAAACACGACAGTATTTTGTACTCGATACTACATGCCATCAATTACGTTCATAATGTCTGTTTTCGCACTCGATCCTTATTAAAGCATCAATATTACTTTTTCAGTACAAACTACCATGTGATGCTGTCATTAAAATAGACTTTCATGTACGCTGGAAACTATTTCCTCGTCACTATTAGGAGACCATTTTAATTAATTCTTGCATGCTTGCATCTTTATTCGAAATCAAAAACAAAACACGATAGTGTGCGTGTTATGTATGCTCGTGAAACATGCTGCAATCAATGTTAATACCTAACAAAATACGATATTGTGCGTGTTACCTATGGTCGTGAAACATGCTGTAATCTATGTTAATATCTAGCAAAACACGATATAATGCGTTGTTGCTATGCTCGTGAAACATTTTTCTATCTATGTTGATACCCTTGTGTTTGGTTTGAGCAAACAGATCGAGGTGGCGTAATGAACTTTGTATTCGACTTACAACCCTGCTCGAGCATCAGTCGGGAAATGTGCTCATAATCTGAGTTAGCGGCAGTATATGTGTATTGTGTTGTAAACGTCGGAATAGACCAATAGATGTCCCAAAGAAACAATTGTGCTTCCTCTGCTAACGACTTCAAACATAGGTTTGTCTCCATATTGATTAATTGGAGGTTAGTACCTCGTTGTTTGATGGCCAGATGTGATAATCGGCCTGCAGAGTGAATAATTCACTCCAGGGCCGATTATCACTTCTGGCCCTCAAGCAACGATGGTATTAACGTCTTTAATACTTAATACTTAGCGTGTGTTATCGTTTATATTACATATCATCTTATTTGTTCATTCACTAAAATATATTACCGAACCAGCTTTCCGTACTTTTATTTTCATTCAATTGTTAACGCAATTTATGACGTATCTATAATGTATGACGTAAGCTCTGTGACGAAACACACCAGTTTATAATTGACTCTCTGGATTTTAACGACAACAATTCGGACGTTGTGATTTATTTAACAGTAAAATATTTATTTTAAAAAGCATTTAACGAATCCATACCGTATTTCGGATTGTGTGTTTGTAATGTATAATTGGAAACTTCAAGAGGAATTAAAGAAATCACTCCGAGCAGTCATTTGATTTCGTAAAACGTTTCAAAAAGTGTAGTTTGAAATAAATAAAGATAATGGGGTAGAAAAAAACAGGAAATGGAAGTGCATATCGTTGTAATTGAATTATTTTAAGCATTGGATTAAAGATGTCATTGAGGTAAGATTGTCGTTTACTAAATTTTGGTGTTGGATGACTCTTGTTAAACTAAAAGCTCAAATAGATAGATAGATTTAGATATATAGATTTATTTCGGAGAAAGCATACATACACACAATGCACTAAAACAACATGTACATAAAACAATATGAAGTAAAAAACAATCATAATTGAAAAGTACATGCATTGAATGCACTATGGCATGCAAACTAACGCCAAGGATTACACAAAAAAGAGCAATATCCCTTATTTCCATTGTGGTCCTTGCCAAATATCTTAATCATGCCCTTTCGTTTACACTATTAACGTTATAGGACGTATTGAGACCACAATCTTTAACATAACACACTAGTTGCAATTAAGTGCCACAGCGTTCCTCCCTGATTTTGGGCAAGTGCATTATCAATATTCGTATGGGTATCTTAGAAGTAACAAGCTTGTATAACACACATACACGGCATTTACGAACGGGGAGCATTTCATGGTCATATGTTGATTATAAGTTATTGAAAATCATCACCGAATATTACGTTCCACCATAAACGGAATAGCACACAAAGAAATAAACTTGCCTAACATACCTAAATAAGCTTCGCGCTGATTGGTCGACTGCGTTTTGAATCCATGGCGCTGATTAGTTGAAATTGCTTAACTCGCAAAGCCAAGTAGGTCAATCCGTTTTCAATTCATTATTTATACCGAAAAAACGCGTGTAGGCGCATTTTCTGTTGAACACACAACCGAAAGCACAATCATGTCTGGACGAGGAAAGGGAGGCAAGACAAAGGGAAAGGCAAAGAGCCGCTCATCCAGGGCTGGACTTCAGTTCCCAGTGGGCAGAATCCACCGTCTGCTGCGCAAGGGCAACTACGCCGAGCGTGTTGGAGCCGGTGCACCAGTGTACTTGGCTGCCGTTCTCGAGTACTTGGCTGCCGAAGTTCTCGAGCTCGCTGGCAACGCTGCCCGCGATAACAAGAAGTCCAGAATCATCCCTCGTCACCTGCAGCTCGCCATCCGCAACGACGAGGAGTTGAACAAACTTCTGTCTGGAGTCACCATCGCTCAAGGTGGTGTTCTGCCAAACATCCAGGCTGTTCTTCTGCCCAAGAAGACCAAGCAGGCTGGTGGCAAATAAGCACCTTCTCTCGCTTGAAGCGTTACACAAACGGCCCTTTTTAGGGCCACCCAAGTCTTACTGAAAGAAATATCTGGTGACATTGTCAAACAATTATACACTAGCCAAACACTCATTCGCCAACTGACTCACTCACTCACTTATTCGCTCGCTCACTCACTCACTTATTCGCTCGCTCACTTATTCGCTCACTCACTCACTCACTCGCTCGCTCACTTTTAATGTGCAATTCCGATTAGGGAGCATACATCAGTCGGTATAACATACAGAGAAATACCGGTTTGAGTACGTATCAGCCTTCTCTGCCCTAGACCGCTTACTTAGGTATTGTTATAGGTCGACGAAAGCCTTGATGGCCATGGCGCTCGCCCATGAGCGCCCTGGTCTTACATTCTGGGCAGCTGGGATGGGACAGCAACCCACTGCTCGTACTTTTTGGCGATCGAACACTGGCAGAGGACCCACATACAGTCCTGGTACGAGATTTGGCAGGAACACTAGCCGTAAACCTAAACCTGTTACACGCTCTCATACGAACGAACGAACGATAGCCGGTGCCCTAACACTGGTGTAAGCAAAAACAATGACACAATGACGGTTATGGTAATCTTAAGGGCTCAGGTTCACACAAGGGGGAAGGAGTATTGCTTCTTAAAGAGTGGAGGGACGCCGGGTAGTGTTTGGGGATAAGTGCTGGGACTGCACTCGTGGTGATTAGTGCTTTCTTACTCTGTGTTTCTCGTGTGTTCGTTTTCATCAAGGAATTGGTGTTTTTCTGCACTAGAGGCTTGCACAGGTATACGTACTGTATGGGCAGGTCATGTGGCCATGCGACTCAAGTATGTACAACGATAGCAAGGAGACGAGGCAAGTATCTTGACGCGGTTTCAGCACATAAATACCTGTCAACCATACCTTTCTGACGAATTGCGTGACTTGCAACAACATTTTCGTCGGGATTTTCATTCCCAAACTTTATAAAACCAATTTGTACTGTAAGACCTATCTTTAATCTACGCATCTACATAGACTCGCTTCGATTTACACAAATAGTACATTAGAAATACGCAATAATACGAGCACGAAGAAACACACCAACATAAAATTTCTGCGCGCACCTGCCGGTATCTCTGTCACGTCCGCGCGCTCAAATACACACGCTGGTGACCTACTTAACATATAAAGAGTAAGGCAGCCGGTTTTCTATCATTCTAT
>VMBQ01007703.1:21602-32932 GCA_007657795.1 Dreissena rostriformis | reverse complement strand
GGGGGGGGGGGGGGGGGGGGGGTAATACTGCGAGGAGTTTGGCAATCGTGAGCACATTGCGCAAAGATGTTTGTGATCGATTTGAGCCCGCCTGTCATCATCGTCATTGATATTCTTGCCGCGGTTACATAGGTAAAAAAAATAAATATTTCTTTTATTTTATGAACTCACATTTAAGTTTGATAACAACATAAACTGAAAACTATTGAGCAAAATTACGTTCAGTCCAAATGTACACGTTATAGATTACCATATAAGTTTATTTTAACAACCTCATTTTAATTAGTAGGGGCCTATGTCAATTATGATACTCCGGGAGAATGCAACAGTTTTTGATATACGTTAAACAATTGCGATATATCTGCACGTTTAGACAATTTGCCGAATTCGACTGTTCGTTCAATGTTGCCAATGTTGCCACTGCATAACCTATTGCAAGAAATGTAGATAAAACTGGGCTTAGAAAACTTCGCCGAAAAACAAAAAGCTTAAACACCAAGCATTGTAAACATTGATCAGCTTAAATATATGTGTCGTGTTCTGAGAAAACTGGACAAAATGCATGTGCGTACAGTGTCATGCCAGATTAGCCTGTTCAGTCCGCACAGGCTAATCCGGGACGACACTCCCCACCTAAACTGGATTTCGCTAAGAAGAGACATCATTTAAACGAAAAATTCCATAAAAGCGGAAATTGTCGTCCATGATTAGCCTGTGCGGACTGCACAGGCTAATCTGGGATGACAATTTACGCACGAGCATTATGCCCAGTTTTCTCAGAACACGACACAAATATATTAATCACAAAAATAACGAAAACTACAATCTAAAATGTACGTCACAATATTTGTACATGCCGTCATCAAGTGTTCGTCTGTAAACAAGGTCACCTGAATCGAATGTTTATATACGGTGAGGTGGTAGTGAGTCATTATGCCATATTCCTGGTTTTATACTCTTCACATGTGTGTTTTATACTAAATTGTTTCATTAACATTCACAGTTTACGCTCATTGAACGTAGTAGACATATAACAAGAAATACAATGACATGACAAGACAATTTACTAAAAATTAAAAAAAAAGAACATAATCTTTAAACTTAATATTTCACGAATATTTTCATCAAAGTATAAACTTAATTTGTTTTTAGTATATATGAGGACAGGTCTGTTTATATTATATTATACAGAGGTTTTCAGGGACCTGTTTCTCATTTTTATGCACACTAGAATAATAAGCTCATAGGCGTTATTACTTTTTAATAACTGGCGGAAACGGTGAACATATGCAGTAGACTTGTTTTTATATGTTGTCTAATATTAACGATTTAATTGCATTCACAAATAAAATAAAATCGTCTCCAATTTAAAGCAAACTAGATCATTTTGTACTTATTATCAAAACCTGGATTTAATGAGTATCAAGATGGAACATAAACTATTATCATATCTCAACATTAATTATAAGTCTGTAAAAAATAACAAAAGCAATGTTTAATTCCTCTAGAAAACACACAAAATCTCATAATCTTCATAACAAATCGTATTTTAAGTCGACTATCGAAATACACGAAACCTAAGGGAGAATGGATTGGAATGCATGCAAGTCTCGCAATTGCGTTTGTCTCTAAATATCCCATGTCTCAATATATTTTATACCATTGTTACTAAAATTAAATAAATCGTACAGACACGTAACTTTTGTTAATGTTTATTCAAATTATGATTCCTAACGGTCTAAATAATAAACTGCTTTATGACATATAGAATATAAACATAATTTACATATACATTTGATGTTTGTTCATTAGTATGTTTTTTATTATATATTATTATTACACAATTAAATGAGAACCCGTACTTTTTGGATAGCGTATACATTGTATACATTGTATAAAATAATGCATTTATTAATTTAATATGATACTGTCAATTAATAGCATTGCAGAGTAATGTTTCAGTTGAGAGTTTTTGGGGTTATTCCACGAATTCAGACTTTGCAAAACTTATCAGCACGTCGTTCATTCTCCTCTTCGCGATTGTAACACTTAGGTTGAAAGTGCGAAACCACGATGCGAAAATGAAGACACGATGAGAAAGTAAAAAAAAGGTGCGACGATGCAAGGCTTCTGAATGTAAAATAAATTGTCCATCGTAATATCGCAACTACACGTCGAAATTTAGGCTCTTCATATCTTAATGGTGAAATTGTGAGTGCGCCACAAACCGGGATTTGCACTAAAGGGAATACCGGAGGTCAAGTGCGAGTTGCAAGACGACAGTCAGATTCAACGTTCCCAACTTCTTAATTAAAACAATATAATGTTAGTGTGACGTTTTATAAAGAGCACTTACCTTAAACCCATTTATGCCTAGCGTCTAGAAAAAAGGCCTTTGCAAACAGCGTAGACCCAGATGAGACGCCGAATGATGCGGCGTCGCATCAGGGTCTGCGCTGTTTGCTTAAAGGAATTTCCGTAAGATATATTTTAACAAGGGCTGTTTGTAAAACATGCATGCCCCCCATATGGGCTGTCAGTTGTAGTGGCAGCCAATGTGTGAATACGTNTTACTTGAATAACAATATATGAACTACTAATAAGACATTTTACATCTTAATAGATATAAACAATTTATGAATCTCTCAAAAATATATGAACATTTTTTTTATTTTTTTTTAAACAAATTTATAAAGTTCTGATACCAATAATACAATTTGCATCAATAAAAGTGGATTAATCATAAAAAAAATCAAAAAGTGCCCCCATTAGAGTACCACAGACAAAATAGACTATACACGCAGTAAAAAATATATTTACAACACAAAAATGTACAGTTTACACAATTGTAATTTTACTCCATTAAAGCAATTAGTATTTTCTTTAAATTATTGGATTCAATTGACTGTAATAAACCCGAAGACTTAAACGATTCTAAAACTTGTAATTTAACATCAACCGGATGTTGTTTCACTTCTGTAACTTGGCACATATGATAGTCTTTGAATCAAACTGGCGGGTTTCTTACTCTTGTTGATATTCTTGGCAATGGAACCGGAGTATCTTGTATGTTTACGTCTGGTTCCTGTTGCTTGGTAACCATATGTTCCTGTGTTTCAGGTGTCACTGATGACTCATCTTCTGTAATTTGTTCCAGAGGACTATCTTGATCATCTTGTAGATTATCTAGTCTTGAACCCTCGGCTCCAGCTGCGCATGGAACTTCATCTTGTTGATTTGGTCTAGATCCAACCTCAACGTTCTCTTCGTTTCTTTCATTGTGGGCGTCCCCACTCGGGTATATTGGTATTGTATACTCACTTTCTGAGTCTGTCTGTATATCCGCTTCTAATTCTGGTTGCTTCACAACCTCATTGTCGATATACTTCTTTGTTTCTTGTGCTAGCACATCTCTCTCTTCTTTTGTAATCTCTCCGAGTTCATCACTGGTAGAACTCACAGTAAACAGATGATTTCGATGAATAACTTTCTCGTTTCCATCACCTGACTTAATTCTAAACACAGGAATATCTTTGTTTGGCTGGTCTATCACTTCGTATAGTTCAGATTCATATTTATCTTCCAATTTGTGCTTCCCACTGTGAGCAAGAATTTTTAACATTACTTTATCTCCTATATTTACTTTTGATGCTCGAGCTTTCAAGTCATAGTTGGTCTTCTGTTTCTCTCTTGCAACGTCGTTAAACGTCTTGGCTAGTTCGTGCGACTTCTTCAGTCTTTCCTTCATTTCCTCCACACATTCTTGAGATGACTTAGATGTTTCTTCTTCCTGTGGTTCCTCAAACATTGCATCAATAGCCAATTTCGGTGTGCGACCAAACATCAATTCATAGGGACTGTATTTAGTGCTTTCATGTTTAATGCAATTGTACGCAAACACTAAAGGAGCAATGTATTGTTTCCAATCAGTTTTTGTTTATCTGGTTCTAATGTACCCAACATATTCAGCAATGTCCGATTCATCCTTTCCGTACAACCATTTCTCATTGGATGATACGGGGTAGTTCTAGATTTCTTTATCCCCAATAATTGACATAATTCTCGAATCAACTCTGACTCGAAATTCGTACCCTGATCTGTGTGTGATCTTTTTCAGGAATACCATACTTCACAATGAAGTGGTTAAAAAATACATCTGCTGTAGTCTTCGCCGTCTGATTCCTAGTAGGTATAGCCACTGCAAACTTCGTGAAGTGGTCTGTAATAACTAAAATGTTTCCATGACCATGTGATAGCTCTAATGACATATAATCCATTGAAACACATTCTAAAGGCGATGTTGTTTTAATATTTACCATTTCAGTTCGTATGTTTGTATTGCTTTTTCTCCTAAGACAACGTTCACAGTTCATCACCCATTTTTCAAATTCTGATGACATGTTTGGCCAAAAATATCTTGACCGTATTAAACTCAAAGTCCTCTCCCGACCAGAATGCCCTATGTTATTATGAAGACCTTTCAACACTTCAGTTCTGAAACATTGTGGTAAAACTAACTGTCTGATTCTTGCTGTTCCTTCTGACAATACATCTCTGTAGAGATTTCCTCGAATAATTGTAAATGTATGAAACTGCTTCTTCATCTGCAGATCTTCTTAACTGCAGATTTTTCTGTTATCTGGCAAGTGTTTATCGATCACGTATCGTCTCCATTTTTCAATGAGTGGATCCATTCGTTGTCGTCTTCTAATTTCTCGCAATTCGACTTGCGCCATAACTGTTCCTGGTTCTTCAGTTATTTCAACAATATCAATATTGGTAGTAGGCAATGTTTCAATGTAGAGTATTGTTGTGGTGTTGCAGCAAATAGTTTTCACTGTCTGGTCTGGTATCTGTGTAGTGTCACTGTTGGATTGGTGTTCTTCGTAAGGGTATCTATTCATTGCATCTGCATCCTGGTTCTTTGCGCCTGCTCTGTAAATTATGTTGAAACTATATTCACCAAGCGCTGAAGCCCATCGTTGACCTGTTGCATCCAGTTTCGCTTATGTCAAAATATAGGTCAAGGGATTGCTGTTTGTCAGTACGGTAAAATGTTCAACAGCTAGATAGTCCTTAAACTTTTTGGTCACAGCCCATTTCAAAGCCAGAAATTCAAGTATGAATGCGAAGTAGTTACGTAAATGACTTAGATTATGATCTACTAGCATATGCCATTACTTTCTTGTCTTGGTATAAAACAGCTCCTAAACCTGTTCCACTGGCATCGGTATGCAATTCAAATGGCTTTGTAAAGTCGGGAAAAGCTAGAATATGTGCAGATGTTAACTTTTTCTTAATTTCTTCAAATACGAACTGTTCGTTTTCTGTCCATTTCCACTCATATGTCTTTTTCTTTAAGTTTTTCTTAATAGAAGTTGGTGGTAGCAAGTCGGTCAATGGTTTTGTTAACGTAGAGAAATGTTCTATGAATCTTCTATAGTATCCTGCGAACGCAACAAATGATCGCAATTCATCATGATTCTTCGGTATGGGCCAATGAATAACTTTCTCTATTTTCTGTGGGTCTTTATGGATACCATCTTTATCTTTGAAGCCATTTAGTTTGTTGAAGCACCATATTTTCATGATACGTACCATATTTCATTTCTATATACAGTATAAGATCTATATGTTTTACGAAAATATGGAAATGTGCATCATTCTTTATGTTTTTCAGCTGTTTATAACCTTATTTATAAAAGAGAAAAATGGAAATATAACGTTAAATGTGCTACGTTCATCTCGAAACTGGTATTGTCAATCATTAATAAGGTTAAAACGTTTACAATATCGTCAACAGTACACTCACTATCTTATAAGTATGTTCTTATATCGTCACTATATCTATTATTCTCAACATTTTCATTACCGAATTCTTCATCTCTAAAAGATTTAAAAATGAACAAAAACACAATATTTGTTACCGATATTATTTCCTTAAGTTATTTCCTTTAGTTTCAGAGTTACACATCCTATGTATTAATATTTTTGTAATGACTTCACATTATTTATATCAACGCAATGTGTCATATTTCTTTGGTTTATATAATCGATTAGAAGACCTTATTTCACGCCTTGATTTTAAAAATTCTTTGTAAGACATACATAAAAATTTCCTTTTTACTGCTTACTTGATGTTTTGTTGCCCAATCTTCAATACTGATTTCTCGTCAAAATAAAGTGTTTCGAAATATAAATTGTATCAAGATGTCTTTATTTATTGAAATTTTATCAGAATTTAATATTTACTTAGTATTATTCGCCATCAAGGAAGCCACAACTACAGTCTGAAACAAGTTTTAATTAAGAAAGCGAATATGTAGCGTATTTGTATAACAAAACAACGCTTTACGTCGACCTGAAATAGAAAAAAAAAGATTCTTACACCAAGTAAATTTCAAACAAGTGAACATTTTAACTAAAAGAAAAAAGAAACACATCATGACACACATTTCTATACGCATTATGACACAAACGTAAGCGGCCTTACAAAAAAAAAACACAAGATAATGAACATTGTAAATTTGTTTATTTCTTATCCATATGTCTTTACACAGCATAATTAAATACAAAGTATAACATACATTTGCAAATCTATTAAATTAAATGTGTAATTAATAATTCATTTGAATCTCGAACATGATAATATGGCTTATGTAACCAACGTAAACGATAATACATTACTTTCGTTTTTTAAGATAGTTCTTGCACGTGCAATATGACATATTTGAAACTATACTTACAATTGTTTAAGTTGTTCAGTTGACTGGTGACAATAATATGAACCCGGTTAATGTTTAATAACGTGTTTCATCCCTAATATGACATGTATCTTTGCATTGTTTATTTGTTAAACGATAAGCTTGTAATCATGCTTAAGTTGAATACATATAATGTTATGTCTGCCTATCTAAAACTAGATGTAACTGTTGATATATTAACGTAACCGCGGAATGATTTTTAGCGCCGCGATTACAAATGTATGACTGTTGATATATTTATAAAAGTTACTATGGTTTCTAAATTTACAAAACAGTCATCATACATATATTTCCACGGTCACATTTTTTGTTCAAAATCTTTTTTTGCCTCTTAAGGGGTGTTGCTGCAGTTTTGCTGGTTTTTTTTTTCATCTAATAGATTTTGTTCAAAATATATATTCAAGTACTACATACAAATACTATATGAAAAATGAACTAAAACATAGGGTCACCGGCCTTGTTTCGATTTTATTCACCATTATATAACATGTACTTTTTAATTAAAACTGAAAAATCTCTAATTGCATAAAAATGATTAATACGCTATGAAATTTGCAACATGTAGATATTATATAAGCTAATATACATCATATACCATTTATTAAACCACAAACTACCAAAAAATGGAGAAAACAAGTTAAATTTTAAGAAATTTAATTTTTAAAAGTTTTATGTCACCCAAACAAACGTCAATTGTTTACTATTTTAACCACAAAAATGCATTTAAAAAAAGTTCTATCTAATAACTTTCTGCGAAACTGCTCAAATATGTTCATCTACGTATTGTTATCATTAAATATAAATAAAAAAGGGGGTCACCCTAACAGAGATCTTTTTGTTTAACAATCCCTACCGTCTATGTCGCATTTCATAAAATACAGCAATAAGGCAAAACCCAAGTACAGGTACATAGATTGTTAGAGATATGCATAAACATTAGAAATTGTTTACATTCTTAACTGGTGTCACAACATCTTACAAAAAAACACAACAATAATACAATATTTAATCACAAACATAAGACCATACATTATCAAACTCGAACTTAATCATCAATGCCTGGGACTTGTTGACAGATTTCGGCATGTTTTGAAGTTTGTGATTAAATGCTGTAAATTAATTAATGTAAACATCAGGATAAAAGAGCTCCAGTAAAAAACAAGAATGAAATTAAAGAAAGAAAAAACAAAAGTAAAAAAAGTAAACCGCACCTGGGATCGAACCACTGACCTCTGTACCTATTATGAACCAACTCTGTCGTTTTTGATGATTCTGATAACAAAAATAGTGGGTTGTGATAATAGCATCAGGTGCTGCTATAAAGATATACTCGGTTAAATAAACTGCCGCAACACCCCTTAAAATGATTGTTTAGTTGATCAAAAAGTTAAAAAAAAGCAATATTGAGAAGTGTTTGCTATATAAACAGTTTTTTAATCCTTGTTTATGTATGGATCAAACTAATCTTTAACGCGGTTATAATGTAATGCCCTATTCGAGAAAAGGGGTGTTTACTTGAATCACGATGGACGTCTGTCCGTCTGTTTGCCCGTCTTTCCGTAGACCAAAACTGGTCCAGAGGCAATCTTCTACCTCTTGCAACGAACAACATTCAAACTTGAAGGCATTGTTCCTCATATTACGTGGTTGTACACGTGCGTTTTTATCATAGTACGATAAGCATTACAAACATTATGCCCCTTTTAACTAAGAAATTATATTACATCATGTTTGTTGTGTGCCTGGAGCAAATCTCGAAAACTAAATCAGGTCACAACTTGAAACTTAATAGGTAGGAAGATATCATTGGGGTAAGCGCAGATCACAATAACTAAAACTCTTGCTTCCATATGTTTAGAGTAATTGCTCTTTGCATACGTTGGAAAGCAACATATCGTGAATACTTCAAGATGTTTCAAATTGACACTGAATAGGAAGGTATATGATACCATATCTGTAAAGTTTGCAAGAGCCAAACCTCTTCCTTCCATATTGTTAGAGTTATTGCTCTTTGTAAGTTTTATGTCAATTTTTACCACAGCATATCTTGAAAATTATAAAAGATATCGAGTTTGAACTTATGTGAGGGAAGATTTCAATAAGTGAAATTGCAGTGAATAAGAAACATAGCTCATGCTTTCATAATTTCACAACTATGCACTTTTTAATGTTCATGCTGCAAGTGTGTCGAAGGCAATTCTTAACTATATGTGAGGTATCCAAATAAAACTTCATAGGGAGGATGATGTCATTGTTGGGAAGCCAGTTCTTAAAACTGACCTGCCTATGTCCTATTACAAAATGACATTTGGGAGGTATTTTAGACACGAGGTTAATGGAGATTGTCATATTTTATGATTGTGGTTTAAGTTATAAACGCATTTATATGTTAACTTACCTCAAAAGTATGCGAATATCTGTGTTTTTAAAATAGTATACCTGTAGCTCTTATCTTTCAACATCTTACTGTACCATCTCACGAGCCAAATATATAATCAAACAATGAAGCCTCAGGCGCAGAAGGAATTAACACTTTGATACAACAAGCCCTCGTAAATACAATTGTTCTCCGGATGACGAGTTTACATCGTGGGTTTTTTGGGTCACATGATTACAGCCTGTCAAAATATACCATTGAAACACTCTAGTAGACACATTTATTGTCCAAACCTCATTAAACTTGTGCAGAACGTTTGTCCTTCATATATCTCGGTCGAGTTTGAAACTTGGTTCTTCTAATAAAACTAGCGATAAAATTCCAAATAATCTGTATATCTTTGTCACTATTTCAATTATGTCAATGTATTAATTATAATAAGCTTATACACTATAGACTTAATTATCCCTGTATGTACAATGTAACATGTTAATTCGTAATGCACCTATTGGGTTTGTTAGTCATCCTTTGAAGTATGATAGTTTGCTTGTAACACAGGCACATTGTATGATGTTTCTGTAATACGATACCTGCATGGGGAGTGTGCAACATTTTTATCTTGAAAATATTAGTTCAAAATGATTTTTAAAAACTATGGTTAAATGTGTACGAACACATATTCGTAATCTTTAAGAAGTATGATGCTCTTCGGTAATCTTGCGCACCCAAAACTATACGGTGATTAAAAATGGATCAAAACCACATAAAACTATAATGCTTGACTAAGGATAAATATAAATCAGGATGACCTTCACAAAGTTGAAGTACCATGGCTCGTAGGGGTTTGAAAGTTAAACCCTAAAATTGCATGACCTCTGTGTTAGATCTAGCGTCAGTACAGTTTAATAAATTACTCGCTAGCTATTAGCCCCTATTATCTGGCTAGCTGTTACAATCTAAATTGTGTCAAAATCGGTAATGTGCGTTATCAGTCTTGCATACCATGGTTGGTATCCAAGTTAATATTGTAACACGTTAAATATGGCAACACGCAAGCAATCATGTTCTACATTTTATTCTGGGTTATATTTAAAGCAAGGGCAATGGGTTCATGTGTGGGTGTGTTATCTTAACGGCTTCTGTAGTAATCTGTGTGTTTCTGGTTTTCCGCATGTACATCTGTGTTTTACATTACGTTTCATTTGCCCTCCAAGGCACGGTTTATCTTGCTGTGTCATTTTCACTAGTAAGTAACTAAATTCTGCATCTGCATTGCCAATCAATTTCTTATTTGGTGGTGGCATTGGGTTCTCGTGTAACAAATTGTACACTTTACCATTTTCAGTTGTTATGCTTTGCCATTCAGCAACTGGTTCCTCAAAAGCTGGGTAGGTAGCACCTAAGTATTTATTATAAGTACTATTGCTACTATCAACATTGCCCGCAATGCTTATAATTTTTGATGGATGGAATCTGTAATTAATAATTAAACAATAACCTTTCACATCTTTTACTTCAAGTATTTAATTAATTAACTGCACAATGACACGTAGTACATTTAATTTACCCTTTAGTTTCTTTTTCCACGTCCTTAATCTATGAATTCTGCATCTGTTGTGCACAGATACTATTTATATTGTAGTGGTATCCCAGCTATCTTATCTTTTAGAACAAGAAAGTGTTGTAGTTTAAAACTTACTTACTTGTCTGGAACAGGAAGGGTTATACTTATTCTTACGTCCTTGTTCTGGATATCTATTTTTAAAACCTTGAGACGAACAATCCCCTTTCATGTTATGAATGACAACTGGTTATGTTTTATTGTGATGTTTTGCTTCAAGTGGTTATGTAATGGTTAGGGATATAATTATATAAAGGTTATAGGAATAATATACGATTGAAATATTACTTAATGTGTTTTACTGATTGGTATAATTTGAATACTGGTGTTAGTGGCGGTTCGAGCGGGAAAAAGGTGGCGCCCCTGGTTCTTTTATGTGCCCGGTGTTCGGCACCGATACACTGCACCGCCGTTTAACGTCTTTCCTCGCGGAAGACAGCCCAATCAAAGCACTGACTGCACTGAAAGACGCCCCTTCCCCCTAGAAAAGTTGTTAAAGGAACCAATGAGATGATAAAAAATGCTTTTAAGTTGGATAGTAAATTAATATATTTATATTTATATATTT
>VMBQ01007703.1:0-21383 GCA_007657795.1 Dreissena rostriformis | reverse complement strand
ATATATACTTCAGCTATCACGTTTAGTAACCGCGCCCTGCATACTGCTTTGACACGGACAATTAATGCAGTATTTTGACTTTTGATCTCGAATTTTGACCTCTGGAGCGTTTCACTGATACAAGTGTGATTAAAAGTATGTGATATGCGTATTGCAATGGGACAATATTAATGTAATCCTTCCATAAAAGTGTATAAAGGTTACCTCTTATGCCTGTTTGAATGTATCAGATCTCAGAAAAGTAGCGAAAATAAGAATGTATTAAAAATCGTGTACGAGTACAACGCACATACATTGTATATTGCCAAAACGTTTTTTTTACGCAATCGTTTTAACGCGTATATATATTTTTTTTATTCTAATCTCTTTGGTGTATTAACCGCTTTTAAAATATCTTATTTTTAGTTATATTTTTTTCTGTCCGGTCACTTATACATGTTCTAGTGCACTGTGTTATTGCATATGTGTATTGATCACCTCTGAGCACAGCAGTGGGGTGCCAATAAACAGGGATATAATTCGCGGTATTTGGGGACTTTGGCGCGGGTTGGGCGGAGCTCAGATAAAGAAGTATTAAACGAGTCCTTTAAGCGTAACGTCACATTAATTTTAAGAGCTACAGGAGGTTATCGCTGCGAGTAGTGTTATTCTACTTTGACCTACTTATATCCTAAGATTTTTAATGAATACACGAGCTGCGTAAATTGCGTATTTGTCTCGTTTGTATTATAACGATAAAAAGAGGAATTAAAAACTTAAACGCCACAAACATGCATAAACATATCAACGTACATCGATAATAAAGCGATAAAATTACAATATAAGAAGTATCTTTCGATACCTACCATGAATTAACCCTTTAATGAATGGACGTAATTTGCATAGTATACTACTTTCTTACGCGAATGTGTGCTTTTTGTAACTGTGTAAAATACGATAACTTCAATTATACATACATTCATGCATATTGCAATATTAACAAATAGAAGTAAAAGATAGACGATTAGGTGTTGTTTGTGCACAGAGAGCAAACACATTTTCATCGCAGCGAATTAGAAAAGATGCGAGCAAAATTGTTTCAATTTTACCACGATACTATGGCGGCACAAAATGGTGTCAGTCAAAACTTTGAATTGGCAAGCTAGAAAAGTATGATAAATAAGGATACATTGACACTAAGCAGCATTTTAAAGAAATTATCAGTTCTAAGTATCCGATTTAAGGGCTTAAGTTTATAATTGCATGTTTAGTGAATCCGAAATAAGCGCTGTGAAAAGACATTGTGTGTGTCATGCCTTCTTGACTATAAGACTCGAACAGAGGCATTTGGGCATAATATTGTAAGGGTATTCCAAACTTTGAACGTTAGTGAGCAATCTTAACGTTCGACCTCAATTTGATTTTGTATTGTTAGTGCTATGTTATACGTATTGTATGTAACTAATTATAATATGTAATTAAATATAGAAGCTTTTTGTACAATAGTATTGTTGTAGATATAAATGTTTATTTCGCGATGCTAAGAAACATTAAACCAGGAATTATAATTTCTTTCCGTGAAAAAAAAATATCTGTAATCACCGTCTATCATCACCACCGGAAATAGTATACCAGCGAAGCGAAAGTAAACATCACGCAAGAGGTAGTGCTCGTGGAAAGAGTAAGTTGTACCATTTTTATCGCGAAGGTTTTCCAAAAACTGTGTGCCAAATTAATAGTGGACATATCAAACTTCTATCGTAAGTAGTTAGAGTTCTTTATTAATACATTCTAGTGTTGAAATAGATCAATCATCAGCTACCTGGTACCGAAAGTTAAGTTCGTTGGGACATGTTTTTTCCCTTTGTCCGAGGAAAGTATACTAATTTTGCCGAATTTTTCAATGGTATACAAATTGAATTATACAAACTAACGGTTTTTGCAAGCTGCAGCCCAAAAATCTAGTTAGTATGCAAATGTTTGGCGAAAATATATACTAAATTGTGTACGGCGAATAGCACCTGATGTGTACGGCGTATAGCAAAATAAAATTAAATGGTGTACGGCGAATAGTTTTGAGTTTTTGGTAACCCACAATGCAGAAGAAGGGGACCCCTGAACGGGATTATATTTATCGATGACATTTCCCCCTATTTGAGATATGTTTGTATCCTTATTGGGTGCAATTCGTCTATTTTGGAATACGTGGAAATGCAGAAACATACCTTAATAACTGTACTATTGGTATATATAATTTTTAATTGAACCCTTTTTAGCTATGTTTTAAAATTTACCAATGGGATAGTTACCTTTTGTGTAAAGCTCATTTAAAAAAGACATTATATACTAGGGCATAAAAGAAATTTAATACGTACGTATATGATTGTCTTCCATTATTGAGGTATTTAATCTACCAGACGGAAATCTATGGTAACATATATTAATATAACTCACGCATGTATGTTACCATATATTTCCGTCTGGGAGTTAAGATACTACAATAAGGGGAAGAAATAAACATATTTAAGTGTTGTGTATCTTTGTTTACAGGTATATATATATATATATATATAACAACTGATATAAGAGAATGCCCGTCCTGGTATTAAAAGGATAATTTTACTTTAAGGTAACTTAAGCATTTTATAATAAGAATTGCACATTGGCTTTGCCTATAATTTTGATATAATTGAAACAATTGATCGACATATTGTGTGTGTGTGCGTGTGCGCGAGTGGGCGTGTGTGGGCGTGCGTGCGTACTAGCGTGTGCGTGTGTGTGTGTGTTTAAGACTTGTCCCTTTGAACGTAAGGAAATAATACGAACGTGCATTATAGCAAGTTATATCGTTTGATATTAAGGTATATTTGACGATCATTATAGTTCAACATGTTTACCGATTTTTCGAGATGAATTCATTCGAAAACCTTTGTCGACTCGTTTAAATGCACTTTGTAATAAACGTTTCGAAACCATTGGGTATGTAATTCATTTTAAAAGTCTCCGCTATCCAAGACACCATTAGCGATTATTATGTTAATCCATATCACTTAGCCGCATTTTCACATTCTTTATTCCAGAGACCATGTGTTTGACTTTAAGGAAAGGGCAAAAAGGTCTGCCAGGAAAAAGCTTGAAACGATTGCAGAGCCAGACGAAGCGGCACGGAGAGTAGCGCCAATTCGAGGATATTTTAAGTGCGACCAAAGCAAGATATTGAAATAGAAAAGACTTGGAATGGGAAAACGTTTAGACTGTTAACTATACTTAAAATCAGAAAGGCGGCACTTCAACAAATAATCCACATTAGTACAACTGCAGTATATTCCTGTATTTTACCGATATACATGTACATACTGACTTGACCTTACGTACCTTAAATGCGCATCGTGCTTTGTAATCAACGCCTTTTGCTGTGTATTCTAACTATTAACAGTAAAATTAGTACAGTTCCAGCTTTGTTATGTCATGATGGTGTTTAGACGATGAACCAATGTGAAACCGACATTGCAACACAGGCATCATTTCGGATCAACGTTAATTATTTACCGGGATGACGGTTTTGGGGGAATTGAATGTTATTTTGAATTAATGTGATAGTCTGTTGACATATTATTCAATAACTTGAATTTAAAAAAAAAATGCATAACTTATTGGCTATGCACATAATATGCTATAAGATTATATTAACTCATCCATAACATATTCATAGAAAATGTTAATACCTTATGAATATTAACTATCTGAAATGTCAAAAATATTTTAGTGTTTTGAATATTTATGTTTGTCTGGAACATCGTCGGCAAAAATATACGCGTCGGCAAAAAATATATCTGATTAGTCAGCTCCTACAGGAGCTGTCTAATGAAGATATATTTTGGTTGCAAAGGGTGGCTCAAATAGTCACCAGGACTGAATGAGTTAAGTGTATGCGTTTATATGTATGCACTGAAAATAGCCCTGAGACCTGGACATTGTTTTATGCTATTGTTTGACAACAGCTGTGGGTTTGTTTTAGCTGGGGTTTACATTACATTTTTATTGTGTTTTTTGGCAGTTTTTTTTTCAATCCCAAAGTACATTTATAAGTAAACTTTCTTTATTGAAACAAACAGTCGCCAACCGAGAGTGGCCAACCTAAAGGGTTGTCCACTCAATGTCACATTTGTTTGTAATGAATTGGGCGCACTGATAATGCGCTAAGAATAAATATTTCCTTTGTGTCGGCCAAAAAAGTTATGTAAGGAGATAATTTAATAACAATACTATGCTGAATGTAAAAAAAAAAAGAAAATATAAAAACAATAAAACTTCAATTGGCAAAAGATTGGTTGAAATTCTTAAATCACAAAAATAATCACAGACAATAATCACAATTTCATCAACAGCTCGTAGGTTCATCCTACTGATGAATACAAATAAAAATGTTTATAACGAATAAAATGAATAACAAGAGATATTTTTGTCAGAAACACAATGCCCCCTACTGCGCCGCCTTGAAATAAAATTTCTATAATCATTTGGCAGGTATAGAAATTATCTCCCTTTAAAGCTTGTTACTTCCCTTGGATTTTGTTTTTTGACGTTTGACCTTGAAGGATAGCATTGACCTTGACCTTTCATCACTCAAAATGTGCAGCTCCATGATAAACACATGCATGCCAAATATCAAGTCGCTATCTTCAATATTGCAAAAGTTATGACCAAACTTTAACCTAGGTGAAAGTTTTTGGACAGGCACACAGAAAGACAGACACACAGAAAGACAGACACACACAATGCCAGACAGACAGCTCAAAAACAATATACTCCTTCTTCTATGAAGAAGGGTGCATAAAAATGCACATACATGAATTTAATATGTTAACTATACAACAGGTTAAATAATCTAAAGTTCAATAAAACGATCACAATTGGACAATTTTAGTTTTATGGTTTTTGCCGCACGTTGCACACGTCAAAAGAGGTTTCGACGGAATCAGATCCGTGCATGTTTGTTGCTGTACTTCACCTACAGATGTGCTTGTACTCGCCTGAGCAATGGTATGCTGCTTTGAAGGAATGCTTGTTCGTGGCCCAGGTGTATTCCATCTGCATCGTTTAACGTGTTTATTATAGTTCGACTTGTCAGTGGAGTAATACCGACGCTGACACGAATGCACTGCGTGGATGCTCTCTTCAAGCCCAGAAACATCCAGCGACTCATCCATTTCTGAGTTTTCCCCTGAAAATGGTATTTGCAACCACTAAAAAATAGCAGTTTACTGCATAGGCGTGGTAACATGGGTTAAACATTCAAATGAATTAACATTCACGGGAATGTTTTCACTGTACTATTTATTTGATTATAATCAGTTTATCAGACTAGTGTTGAAATGCCAATACGCTGCAGCTATTCGCCGTACACGACTTTAACTATTCGCCGTACACGACTTTTGCTTTAAACAACTATTCGCCGTACACTACAATTATTTTAGTTTAATAGATTTCCACGAACAATAATCAAACAAAGACCAGAAATAGCGTTAAGATGGTATATATTGCCTATAAGAATAAGAAATCAACCCCATACACGATGACAAACTATGTAATCATAAAAGAAATAGAGGATATTTGTTCATGTCAGTGTAAGATCGTTTGTTATTTCACGAGTGATCATAGAAAATATATTTTCAGCCACGAGTGAAAATATTATTTTTCTATGATCACGAGTGAAATAACAAACGATCTTACACTGAGATGAACACATTTTCTGTTTCTTTAATGCCCCTTTTTCAAGAAAATAATTAATTATAATTTCCCTTTCGCTGAAAAGTGACCCTCTCTCCCGTGGCGTGCCTCAATACATTGAAATGACGTCATTTTTGACGTCATTTGTTGACGAAATGAAGTCATTATTCCAGGGAAATTCTTCAGTTAAACTCTTTTACAATGTAAATAAACGGTAAAACAAGCATAAAATTAAAAGAAAAATATGTTGGATTCGGTGGATAATCGATTTTATTTTACTCGTGATCATAGAAAAACATATAAACAAGGATATAAACAAGGGAAGTACATCTTGATTTGATAATCTAAAAATAGAAAAAGAAATTCCGAAAATTTGTTCTTTTCATCGGTGAAAAGAACAATTTTGTTCTTTTCACTGCTGTTATTTCACTGCAGAAATGTCATATTTTATCATTAGGTATAAAAGAAAAGCTGTTTCTTCGAGAAGTACCAATTGTAAACCGGCACCAAGCAGTCATAAATGTGTGTAAATAACGCTTCATCAATACGAATTGCAATATAGATACACATTTTTAAACATATTAATCTTTCTGTTAGATCACGTTAGAACACGCACTGGTTATCCAGGAGCGAGTAATTATTAGAGAATGTATGTAAATACTCACTGCTCTCCATGGTTGGTTTCGTTACTTTCGCTTTCGCTGGTATACTATTTCTTGTAGTGATGATAGACGGTGGTAATTGAAACATACTTGGTTTTCTATTTACTCCATCATTCACTCGATCTTTTCAGTCTTTTAAAAACAAGCACAATATAAGGTCAGCATTCATTGGAAAAACAGTATAAACATTAAAAAAAAAACTTATAAACAACATAACCTCTTTTGTTCGTCGACTGACTTCTTTATCACGACAATCCTGATATAAAGATTAGGTTACTCATCGGGCGTTTTTTTTCAGCTGATGAACATTACTAATTGTTTTTATGATGGCATAACACTATTGCATTACACAATATTCGCTTAGCAGCGATCCTCATATTTCAACAATCAATTAGGCGTTTGTCACAACAGCAATTAATTTAGTAAGCATTGCTCTGAAAATGCAAGTATGGATACTATTGATCTATAGTACGTGATTCGTGCTGAACATAACGCGATCAACGGTTAATCTTCAAAATGGCCTTTTAGAATAGTTCAAGAGCAGCCTTTTCTTTGACATATTTTCTCAAAACACTATTTATATCAAACAATACAAGTGTGACCTGAAAGCCACTGTCAAACTTTGGTTCTATTAGCAACATGTGTGTGTAATTATTTTAAAATCTAATCTTATGAAAGGGTGTAAAATGGTGTTGATACATATTTCTATTTTTAGCTATTACATCCATATAATCCAGTGAAACGAAACCAAATGCACATGTTTGTAGAGGACCATCAAATGACCATTTAGATAAATGTTCATGCAGATTGGACAAGAAATTAACAAAATATGACAGTATATAACAAACACCCAGTTTTAATTTAAGCGGTTTGTTTAAAAACTGGCTAAAAAATCAAACACTTAAAAAACATTTCACTATCATCAAACATACAATGATACTGGCACATTTTTTTCCCTGTCGTCTCTCAATCATTACCAATTTAGTTACAACAATAAACACATCAATGCAAATATATAATATTTAGCCTTGTGTTCATTTGTGTTGCACCATGTTGAATTAACATTTATTCCAACGGCATCTTGTAACTTCTTATCGAGTCCGTCATATTAATTATGACAAAATGAGCTGATAAATATTGATTGATATTTTACAGTTATTCAAATTAATGTGTGTAGGCTTATTAATTTTTTTAAACGTATTTTCTGAAGCCAACGTTTATAATTTCGAAACACTTTACATTGAATGGAATGAAAATAACGCATAATTGGACACATGGTTAGCTCACATAATAATTATGGGTGATGTGAGTACCAGGATGTTGGGCTCATATAAGGCACGTGGGAGGATACATCGTTTAATAAACATTTAGTTTAAGTGTCAAATATCGTTTTTGTGTTCGTCGAATTATACCATGTAAAAGAGAACAGAACAGAACAGAACAGAATATTTATGTTGACTAAAGCATAACTAGCTTATCGTCATATACAAATACATGATAATTTTACAGACATGCGTGGTGAATATAAATAGTTACAGTGTTCAAATTACATACATCAATTCATAATTCACTCATCAATGGAGAGTGGGAGTGCTCTAATTACAAGTTATAATGTGACATGGAATACATACATGGGCATTACTACATTTGATACATCCATGGTTAACAAACAACCAGTAACATGCAAAGTACACTCAATTGTTAGTATAAGCTATAATTCTTCTTAACAATCATGTGATAATAAACAAATTGTTATCTCTTTTTTTGAAACATGATAAACAATAGATTGCTAGCTTTCTAAGTGTCGTTTTCTTACTACCATTTAGGAGTTTAATAAATTTGACCATTTAAAAGAGGCAGATTTTGTTTCTGTCTTTTCGCTCAAAAGATTCATTACTTTCGTTACCTTCTAGAGGTTGAAAGCGAAGGTACACAGTTATCATGCCCATTTATGTTTGTATTTTATTGTTAGCCGTACAACTGATAATATTATGAAAGTACATTTTATTAAATTTATCAAAATCAAAGGTTAAAAATAGATGTTTCCAGATAAAAATTAGCTGTTCACTTATCAGTACCTCATGCTATAAAAGTTTGCTTCAATATTTACCTATTCATCAAATAAGATACCGTCTAACAGTTGGGGGAATATCTTATGATTTCGACAAAAGGAAAGAAGAAGATCCGATAACATGATTTGGATACTCGTAGGTATGATAAAATAATTTATAAAAGCTGGAGCTATTTTGTTCAACACAAGCATGCGAAAATCAAATTGCTTGGCCTACTAAAAACTGAAATTAATTTGGATGTTTAATTGTGTCTCGGTATGTTGTCAAGGTTTAAATGATGAAAATATTTCACGTCATTCAATTTAAATGTTTATGTTTTTCGTGATTGTATAGCTCTTTTACATTTTCTCTCATGACCATTATAATCAACGTTCAAAAGTCATTAATGCGTTCTTTCTACTTCGTAGTCGTAGTTTGATTCTCACTTTTCGATTTGTTTCTTATATTAATATTTATTTTTATTTTATTTCGAATTATCATAACATTGTAAATTGTTCATACTATATTCACTTTGTATCTGAACTATTTAGTATTTCTTCAGTATTTTATTAGATAAATGCAAACTGCAACGATTGTAATTGTATTTCCTGTATTATTATTACTCTGGTGCATTTATACTAGACGCATTTACGGTGGTCATTTATCAAACAACAATAAATTTAGAACGACAAATGTGTTAAACAATTAAATGTAACCATGATGTATATACATTAAACATTTAACTAAATCTTTGTTTTATTTAATAGTACTTGCTGAAAGAATAAGAGACCATACAAATAAATATCCGTTAAATACAAGTTTCCGAAACTTGTCTTTGACGGACTTTGGAGGTCAATATATCACTTTTGTAAATAAAAAAGATTTGTCTTAAATACGACAGTTGTTCGTTTATTTTAAAACGTTTGAAATATGACATAACATATTTCAAATAACTGTTTTTAAATCAGTTTTGAAGATTGGTTTAGTGTTGGGTTTGTGTGACAGGGACGTTGGTCCTTTCGACACACGTCAGGAATGCGTGAAAGTCGACCGATACGACGGCTATCAACTTGCAAGGTGTTATTCAAACTCGTACATGAAATCAATAACTAACAACAAATACCAATGTTCTGAAAGCGGCAACAACTTTTGCTATTATCAGTGCATGCTTGAAAAATTTGGAACACTTAAAGGTAATATACTGAAATTAATCTGCGATCGACAATGCGATGTCAAATTGTCGCTCATATTAAATCAGCATTCCATACAGATATTGACAATAAAATGAGTTGTTGTCAAATGTGCATTCTATAATATAATGTGGACTTTAAAGATAATGCAATAAGGTTAAAAAAATACTGTATGTTTTAGTTATTTAATGTCAATTTAAAATTAACCGTTTTTCCTTGTTTTCGAAAGGACCCGTCTATGGGAATTGCACATGCGCAACTGACAGCACAACGATTTCCATGGCGACAACAACAGTCCCTAGCAATACAGTCCTTGCCACAGGGGCAACTGTTGAGGGTGGAGCGGCAGTATGTAGTGTGTGCGTTTGCGTGTTCTGTTTGCGAAAGGGAAAATTAGAAGTTTGCTGCATAACGGCCTAGGATTTGTGTTTAATACGCCTTAACTGTCGCGTACTTTTCTACATGTGTGAAGTATCTGTATTCGGATGTGAACTTTATAAGTTAACATTATCTGTATTATGATGTCAATCTTAGTGTAAAGTATTACATAGTATCTGTATTCTGATTTCATCTTAAATAGTAAATAATACCAAAATGCTGATGTGAGCTAAATTATTAAATAGAATCTGTATTATGATGTGAACTTAATTATTAAAGATTGCTTTATATTATCTGCATTCCGATGTGAACTTAATTATTGAATTGGGCATTGTGTATTGGTATTTTGATTACAATCAAATTGAATGGAAAATAGTATCTTAATAATAATGTCAACCTGAGGATAAAATAATATCTGTTTTCTGCATCTTGGAAGAATCGGGATAAACAATCATAATCAAAAAACAATTATGGTGTAGCCACTGTGTGAATTTTAAAAGTCGTTTTTATTTCCGGTTGACATATTTTCTAAATAGTACTTTTTCCAGCCAAAACGGGACATTGACATTTGCTATTGTCTCAGAGCACTAAGTTATTATGTCATTCATCTACAGGATAGGACTTACCAATCAAGTTCTTATTTCGAATTGAAATGCACGTGTAGTTCTTTTCAATGATCTTTTCTGCAAAAAAAGTCCGCGAATTATATTCAAACACTTAACAATGTCACGTCATCCGCGCAAAAATAACATGGGAAGCGTGAGCGTATTGATTGACAATAAAATCTGTGTAGCGCATTGAGCCATGAGATCTTTACTATTTATAAACGTTGCGCAGCGCATAACAATTTTGTATTTATAGCAAGAATAATGCAAATTTAATGTCTACATAACCAAAGAAATGTCACATTAAAATGATAACGTTTTAGTTAAGATTTGTCAATATTGAACCGCGGCATACTGTATATACCCTGTCACTCTAATTCGGCTGCTTATTTATGCGACCGTTTTAAATGAAAAGAGTTTATCGTGAGCGGACATCTAGGTGATACAGAAATCAATAAGCGACTGGAGATAAGTGTTATCAATAGACATTTTTCTAGACAAAAACCGCTTCGCTATGCTTATGAAAACAAACATCGTCCCCAAAACGTTTGACAGTAAGCGTAAAGCAGTGTCGCCTTTGGCACTGAAGAATCGGCGAAACGCATCGAAAACACCAGCTTCTTGGCGTAAACGTAAAAAAACGCAGTATACGAAAAGTGTTTAATAAAACATATATGTACTGAGGTTGTAATTTCACGTAAATCGGGCGGCCTCGCTCTGTTTGTGAAAAAGACAATATATAGCAACATTTAAATCTTAAACACTGACTAAAAAATACCATTGTGCTTTACTTTTAGTAAAGAATATGCTAATAAAGAAACGGAAGTAATATGTGGTGTTATAAACATTCCACCCTAAACGTCTATATATTCCTCACCAGTTCCGTATTTAGACATATATGATAAATGAGACCATTTTAATCATTTTGCATTATGGTGACTTTAACTCAAGAACAAAGTGCAGTAAAGATTGTATCTATTAATATATATATATATATATATCAATTGCATCCTTGTGAATCGGAATATCAAAGAGTGGACAACCCTTCCTATGGAGGAGCTACTCATAGCAGCCCACAACAGAACTGACTGGCGGAGGATTTCTGTGTCGTCGTCTCTCATTTCCCCCAATCGGCCACACCGGTCAAGAGGATGATGATGATGATGATGATGATGATGATGATGATGATGATGATGATGATGCTGATGATGATGATGATGATGATGATGATGATGATGATGATGATGATGATGATGATGTGATGATGATGATGGTGATGATGATAATGATGATGATGATTTGTTCACAGTTTCTAAATAATATACACACTCGTTTCATCCACAACCTTGTTAATTGAGGTTTGTTATTGTACCACAAGAACAGTGTGGTGAAGGTACACTTGACTTTCTTTATAAATTGCGCTTACGTCGATGCGACGTGTACACAAATTGGGTATAATATTTAGCTTCATTTTAAACTGCTTCCTCTTCGAAAGTCCGTGCAGTTATTCCAAATTTCATCAACGTTCTCGAAAACATGAGTGGATTGATCTTCTAAGGAACGCAATTTATGTTCTTTGTTCTTATTTTCCAGCCTAATACATCTGAACTTAACCTTCTTTTCCGTAAACGTATAACAGACGCCCATATAAAAACGACCCGTTTCGTTTGTTGTTTTTGAAATAAGATGTAAGTTTTGTTTTTTCCTCGCAAAAATACAGCTTTTATAATATTTTCGTCAGCCGTTTAAATGGACGTTTTCTACGGTATTCGCGTTTAAAAAAAATACTATTTAATGCCTTAACTAAAAATAATAATATTTGGAAGAAAGCACAAGTATAATAAATAAATATAATATAAATAAAACGTAAACGAAAATGTTTTCCTTCAATGTGATTTGAATCCTAGACCGTTGAGAGCAAAATCCAACGAGTTTGAAATGCTTTCGGAATCAAACGCTAATAAAACATACTAGTAATACATGAATTTGCAAAATGTTTAATGAAATTTGTAATATTCCGATACAATTATGTTATGCCTTTCGATTGATACATATCCAGTAAAACGTAGCGATATTTAAAATATCTTCTTTCTTAATCATACGTGTTATTTGGTTAGTTGGAATATATAATGAATACGTTCTTTTTTTAAACTATCATAATTGTGTGACATTGTTATTTTTCCTATCTGCAAACAAGTCCCTTTAAGGCTTGATAACGTTTTCTCATTTTGGTAGAGACCTTAGATTCATGATATCTGATAAGTTGAAAAGGCGAACGCGTATTTCAGATAACGACATGTTTTCTACTTGGCCTATATAAAAGTAACACTACGTTAGTGTCATAAGCATTCAATATACTGAGGATAGCAGTGCATTCGTGACAACAATGATATCGACAATCGTTTGGATAATTTTAGGTATTTAAGTTGATTATAATCATCATCATCAATATCATCATAAACATCATCATCATCACCACCATCATAATCATTATTATCGCCATCATCATCATCACTATCATCACATTCGTCTTAATCATCAACATTATTCGCATGATGAGCAAAAGCATCACGCCATTAGCATTTCTATCATCTTGTAATCATCAAACTATTTACAGCAGCATACTCATCGTCTGCTGATTTGTTTTCAAAATGGTAGTCTTTCATTTTTATTTTCATTTATTATTAATAAAATGTTGTTAAAAGCATAGTGAATGCCTGCAGTATATTCACATCTGGTTTGTCTTTTCGTATTTTCAAAGTTCAAAGTAGTAGCATAGTAAGCAGACGTATTTGGGATATAAATATCAATATATTGCGCCTTCTTAATGCAGAAATGGACTCTTTTGAAATTGTTTTATACACCGATAGTACGCGGAGAATAAACAGCAGAAGCATGCTGATGATGACGGAGGATGATGATAAATATGATGATGAGGAGGAGGGGGAGGAGGAGGATAATGATGATGATGGTGGTGGTGATGATGAGGATGATGATGATGGTGTTGGTGGTGGTGATGGTGTTGGTGATGATGATGATGATGATGATGATGATGGTGGTGATGATGATGATGATGATGATGATGATGATGATGATGATGATGATGATGATAATGATGATGATGATGATGACCATGATGATGATGACCATGATGATGAGGACGATGATGATGATGATGATGATTTATTCACCATATCTGAATTTAATAAACAAATTCAAGCATGTTATGTTTTCTATGGCGCTATCGTCGGAATAAAGAACAATATTTTTTCAGGTAAGAAGCCTAAATATCATTGTTAAGTATAACTTTTTAACTATTAATTATATTCACAGTTTACCATGTGTACCCGGTGCACAGCAGCTGTGGAAGTGAGACTATCGGTGTGGAAGAATGTGTATCATTAGGAGGGTATAGCGCATTCCAGTATGAGGCCTGTATCACTGATGCCTACATACAACAGAAGTCCAACCATAAACTGTATTGTGACCCAAGAAATTCAATATACTGCTACTACCAGTGCATGCTGGAACTACACTATGTCTTTCCGAATGATGACATACCCAGCTGAGTATTCGATTGTGGCTCGATATTAGCTTCTGTTCGAATAACTGATACCCAGCTTAGTATTTGACCTATAATCAAGATTCGAAATAGTTCGAGGTCCAATAGTTTGAATTTAAATTTGCCAGCTAGGTATTTGACCTTGAATCGATATTCGCAGTTTTTCGAATAGCGAATACCCACCTCGTCTTTCGACCCCGACTGTTTATTCGCTTAAGTTTGAAAACCCAATAACAATCTGATTATAAGACCATGGGTCGATATTTACTACAGTTTGAATATCCATTCCCTAACTAGGTATACGCTTGAAGGAGGCTCAAAATTATCAATAGTTCAAATATCACGGCTTAATATTCGCAATATATCGAATAACCAATGCCCGGCCGGGTGTTCGACCTTGGCTCAATATTTGCAATACTTTAAATACAAACTACCCAACTTGATATTTGACCCTGGCTTAATATTCGCTTAAGTTAGACTAACCAATACAAAGCTGATTTTCGACCTTGGCTCTATATTCGCAATAGTTCGAACATCCCAATGTTAGCTTGAAATTAGTATTTTGCTCAATATTCAACCAACAGCTCAAATACACAATTAAATATCACGACTGATATATAACATTACTTGAAAAAAGTAGTTTTTTTATTTTTACTTTATTTTTGTATTTATTTATTTTTACTGGGTATGTTTACCAGTTAACTATAAATAACGCAAGTAGATTGATCAGCATCGTCACGTGGTAAACACAGGAATGCAAATTGTGCATGCGTAGTGAATTGTATATATTTTATATATAGATTGATCAATCTACTTGCGTTATTTATAGTGTGTATATCGTTATGTCACCTATTTTCTCGATGTTTTTTCAATTTTACATCGCGAAATATTATATTATTACCGAATATACTGAAAGTATGAACTTTTTTTCAAGTAATGTAATATACCAGTTGTGATATTTTAATCAATATAAACTAATAATTGTAAAAATACGGTATTTTAGAACTTTTCTTTTTCGTCATTCGTGGTTTACAGTCCCTTTAACACGATATCCCCAATACTTCGAATGCCCGATGACCAATTCGGTATTCGACCTGGCTCGATATTAGAAATTAGAAATAGATTGAACACCCAAAGTCCAGCTGGGCTTTCGACCTTTGTTCGATGTTCTCAATAGTTCAAATACCCAAAACGCAGCTAGGGAGTCGACATTTGCTGATATATTCGCAATGGTCCGAGTAACCAATACTGAGGTTGTTATTCAACCCTGGCTCGATATTTACTTTAATTTGTATATCCAGCGGGAAAGTCGACCCTGGCTTGATATTCACGTATGTTCGAATACCCAATTCCCATTTAGGCATTTGACTTTTGAAGAGTATTGAATCCCCAATACCTTATAGCCTTTCCTTAACCAAGATTGTTAACATATAATAAGCAATCCGCTCGTGTGATACGATCCATTCGAATGCAATATTCCATATTTATCATTGAATCCTTAAAATTATTAGTATGCCTTACGTAGTTCTCTTCATAAGAAGCTAAGGAATATTAGGCAAACTTAGTCTACTGTAATATCAAGTATAATACAAATTACTGTATTCGATAATGTAAACGCCTTTCCCCATGTTGACAGGTCATGTAACTGACGATTGCGCATGTGAAGTCGACGCCCCATGTGGCTCAAATCAAAGTATTTATAAAACAAATGCATTTCCGCTTGACCCAATATGTTATAGCCCAGATGGAACCCAGTGTTCTTGGTACCGGAATTGTTTGGAAGTGAGTGCACATTTACTATTATGCATCCAAACATACATGCAACGAGGGCTCAAGAAAGTATTGTAACTTATATCGTATACAGTTAATTAGATCAAATGTACTGCTAGTTACATATAGCACAATGCATTTCCAATATACAATACTTCACTAACACACAATTTGTTTAACCGGAATATCAAAAATACCATTTATGACATTAACGTGTACATGTTCCTATATAGCTAATTTATATATTTAATGTAGAAACGCTTTCCGTGTGTACATGAATTTTGTTCCTATATAGCTAATTTATCTATGTAATGTAGAAACGCTTTCCCTGCAAAGAACTGGGACAATCGTATGTTCTGTAATCTCTACACGGACCACTATGAAAGTTTTGATGACGTAGGCCAAAAATGGGTAAACGCAGTAAGGAAGTGCTTACAGCTTGCGTTAGTCCCGCGCATGCGATCGTTCAACACAGTTCCTTGCGAGCAGATAAAAGACGAATCGTTTGCAAGCCATACTGGATGTTACGTAACACCCCCGGACGGTGCTAGATCATTTTGTGACATTGGCTACAAGAACGTTTTTAGAGTCATGGGAACAATTAAGTCGGCGTTAATACAGTTCGGAACCATTTTGCGCACAATATCGCAAGGCTTTAGTACCGTCGTGGAATGCATGAACAGAGACGACAAAGATTCCCTCGCGGATAAGAGCAACATGATGCAAGTCAAAGCGCAGATAAAAGATGAACAAAATGTGTCCAATACCGCACATATGCGTTTTGATATAGAAAGTGCAGTTTCGGCACACATGGGGGAATGGGTGTTCATCTACGCTTTCCCAGAGCTACCTGATTCTAGGACACGCCGAAGTCCTGACAACGTTACGGTTATTGTAACAAACGTCCTTGTTCTCCCGAGAGCTGAGTATTACTTAAATTATCATAGCAACGACACGGTGAACGTAACAAACGTCGTCGACGGATTCCTAGACGGTCTTGCAGACGGATCAGTTCAACTCTCCTTGTCCTGGCCGATACAGGATATCCGGCAGTGTGACGGAGTTGAGTGTGAACATTCTACCAGAATAATTGTACCTAAAATAACTGCGAAGGCTAATGATTCCAACAAAGCGGATGTACATACACGCATCTTTGTCATCATTGGGGCAATTGTCGGTGGGTTCGCAGTGGTTATTATCGCCATCACGATTCTGGTGTGGTGGAAATGCAGAAAATAGAAGAACAGACACTACGTACAACGTATGTTGAAAACGCATATGATGTATAATACATTTTCTCACTTTCATTGGTTTGCCATATTATCATGCCATCGGGTAATTTGGACGTTGGGTTATTTTCGACGATTTCGCATTTTCCGGTGTAAACACACGTATACTCGGCGGACGACACGTGTTATTTATATTAAGGTTACTCACAGTGCATTCAACGATGATCTTATTTACGATTGTCATGGCTTTAAACATACTTCTACTTATAATATGGTGTTTTATGCCTTTCAATAATCCCTACCTATCACCATTTATGAAGTTTTACTGAAATTCACACCAACTCCCATATTTCTATATTCGCATGCTTTACTCGTTATTCATTCCATAGCAGTCGCGTGATATTCATGTGTACCTGTAGCATACTGTTAAAAAAAGGTTTTTGGCACTTGCAAGAGGAAAGTTAAGCGAACATTTGCAAACCATGGCTGAAATGGTTAATGGCCATCGGGACTTTTTTTATGACTATGCTGTCCATTAAGGAATCAAATAGAATCTTAATTAACATAACGATGATATGAAAGAGGCATACCAATGTGTGGTACAAAATGGGATTGCTGTTGAGAGAGCAGCAAAGATGTTCTCAGAGCCTATAACCACCCGAAAAGATTGTGGGAAAGGCAAAAACAGTACTTAACAAGTAAGTCTGAATGTATTTTCATTATAAATGAGAATGACCTGAAAAGAAAAGTAAGCGTTAACCTCCCATATTTGTTTCTGGTCAATTGTGCAAAGCCCAGGGCCTGGTTGCTCAAAACTTTAACGACCAGTTAAGCTGACAGCCATTAATGTGTGGGTCAAGTTAGTTATTTGACTTTATTATTTACCTTATACTATATGATATAATTGCAAACACATTTGCTCGAATATTTCGAAAATGCTTGATAATAGCATTACTTACAATTAATTGTATTTGGGTCTGAAGTTAACAGACTGTTACCTTAACTGGTCGTTAAGGTTTTTAGCAACCGGGCCCTGTCAGGCAGTGACATCTGGAAAATGAAAACAATGTTACTTCAATTCGATGTGTTTATGTTGTTTGCAATCACAAGGTATGAAGTTTGTACGATTGCTTGCAGAGCGTACATCAAGGCCATGGCTGCATCCTATATACATGCAGCTTTTAGAAATGCAGATGTTCTATCCATTAAATTCAAATGTAACATGTCCGTCAGAAATTGCTCCATGAATATCTGTCGAAAATTTAAGTGAAGTTGTTCATGAAATATCAGACAAATCATGTGTTGAAAGAAAGTTAAAACAATTCTTAAAAACAAATGTTCAAGATAAAAAGCAAAGGAAGATACTCAGTAAAGTTGTAGGAGGCAAAGCTACAACAGAATCACTTTAGGTCATCATTATAATTCCCCTGACCGGTCTGGCCGTTTGGTAGAAATGAGGGGTGACCACAAAGAGATCCTCCGCCAGTCAGGTCTGTTTTGTCTACTTAGAGTCGCTCATCCACATTGTCCATTCAGCTTTTTTTCTGACGAGCTCAACCTCGACCTCCGTCTTGTCTTCGGAGACGCTTATGTTCAAAGGCCTGTATCCTGCGGTCCTTGTACGCGTGAAGCGTCCATGTCTTGCAGCTGTATAGTAGGACTTGTAGAGCCTGTAATTTGTTCGGAAGCTGGTGAAGCTGCTGTCCACAACCTGCTTAGTCTGGCCGTCGCTGCGATCGCCAATGTAATTCTTATTTGGACCACTGCAGGAGTGGTTTCATCCTTTGACAGGTTTGCTCCCAAGCTGGTCACTTCTTCAACTTTATGTCACAGAGCAAAAGGACTAAAATGAAAAAAAGTGTATCAACTCTTAGTCTGTTCCCGGTAACTCCGGTGTTCAGACGAAACAAAGGCAGCTCCCAGATGGTCAGCTCCGACTCACGTGACAGGACATGGCCGAGTCTGACTTTTGCATTATTTGCAAACTGTTCTATATCACTTGCAATAACACAAAACTGTCATACAAACTTGCATCGCATTTCAAATCCGACTCCCAGACTAGAGAAAGTGCTTTCTAAGCACACAGTTTTTCTTGTCTGAAGGTAGTTCATAGGCAACTTCAGGTCCAAAGCCTGTGTGTCATAATTCAATCTGGTTTCATTTTCCAATTGACAAAATTGATATGTAAAGATTACAAAACATATCAACTGGCTCGCTTGGGCGTACTGAATGCAGCCACAGAACAAGAAGTTGATATGCCCGCCAGGTATCACGTTGAATGATAAAAGGACACAGTAAAATTGTGAATGTGTATGTTAATTATTCGTCTCACTACAAAACTTGTTATGCGGATCTCCTCAATTTAGGAAAACCCCAACGCTTAAACCATGACCTAGTGGTAACGCACTGGCACCAAAACTAAAGGGTCGCAGGTTCACTTGTTTAGAGCGCATTTTATTATAAACGTTTTATTTTCAGTCAACGAAGAAAACGCTATTTATGTATGTATTCAAATAAAACGATATTGCATGAAAAGTATCGAATCGAACACAGGGTTAAAGTAGAGCTATCTTAAAGCTACTCAAAATAGCGAGTTTACCAAGGGCTACAAAAAATGTATGCTACTGACAGTATGGATTTTTAAATTCATTAATAACTTGTTTCCAAAAGTAAATATTGAGAGGACGACCTTTTTACCAACCCATGCCTATAATCGGACTATTTTGTTACGAACGTCTGTAGACACGACATGTAAAGTTATGTTGTTTTTTACAAAGCGACAACAACCATTAAGTAACGAAAATATCTGCAAAGACAAATATTGCTCTACGTTACAATACATGTATTCAATGTGTCATGTGTAACGTACTCCACGTACGGAGTAGATTCTTTTACTCAAAATCAACATGAACGTATTTATATGCCTTGAACAATCATAATTTTGACAGGCCCACCAAGGACGCGCATTTTAAAACTTAACCCATTTATGCCGAGTGGACTCTCCCATCCTTCTAAATTTGATCAACTTATTTCCAAAATTATAGATGGCTGGTATATTTATTTCTATTTTTAGATTATGTTTCACATAAATTCCGTTAAGCAAACAGCGTAGACCCATCATGCGGCGTCTCATCTGGGTCTACGCTGTTTGCCAATGCCTTTTTTGTAGACGCTAGGCATAAATGGGTTAATATGCACACGTAAATTACATGTTTGATATTTGATACCTATTGGGTTAATATCGTCAGTGCGTTGTATTCTATTTATAAACGAAACTTGTTGACAATCAATTTAAGTAGATCTGGTTTTCAAACAATTGAATGACAAGTGGGAAATAACTACCTGAATAATTGTTTTAAAATGGGTCTTATTATGGTTGGTTATGCGCCGGCTACAATAAATGAATAAGGTTCGTCAAGTTACAATCATTTTGAAAAAACAAGTGTATATAAACGGTAAATAGGAGGTGAATATTTGTAAAGGTAAGTAGATAAAATAGAATACCAAACACAAATCAAGACTTGGTTTAACAATTTTAAAAACATTTCAAAAACATTTGGTTAGTATTTGTTTATTTTGTGTATAGCATATTGTTATTTTGTTGTTTTAAGCATAAACATTTCATGTTTTTAAATCCAAAGGAATACACATATTTTCTTCGTTAATTGACTGTGTATTTTATAACTTTACATATATAATACTGTGTTGTTTACAATTGCCTATGCTGTAACAAAGAAACTGAAATGCATGGGCGACTTATTGAGTTGCGTTCTGAGAAAACTGGACAAAATGCGTGTGCGTAAAGTGTCATCCAAGTTTAGCCTGTGCAGTTCGCACAGGCTAATCCGGGACGACACGTTCGCCTAAACTGGATTTTCGCTAAGAAGAAACATCTTTTAAACGGAAAATTCCATAAAAGCGGAAATTGTCGTCCCTGAGTAGCCTGGCATAGGCTCATCTGGGATGACAATTTACACACAAGCATTATGCCCAGTTTTCTCAGAACGCAAAACTATAAAGAACGGCTCAACTCGTTGTCAGTATAAAAGCTCCTCGCGATCACGTAATTAACGCACGCAATATATTTGCATGTAGTTATAGTGTGTTCCTTGTGTTGATCAAGTTTTGTAAGTTATTTTTATGAACCTTACTAGATGAATTTTTAATACTAAATACCAAGAACAAGGACTATTACTCTCTCTTCAGTATTACTGACATTAAAATAAA
>VMBQ01007702.1:28886-43422 GCA_007657795.1 Dreissena rostriformis | reverse complement strand
ACTTGAAATATGAAAGCTATTCGGTCGTTTGGCCTTTGTCTGTAAATACATCTGTACCATCGGTAATTTCCGTAACCACTCTTAACATTGTAGCAGACACTAGAGGGTTTATACTAATATAGTTGAAACTATTTCTTATCTTTAAATTCTTTTCAGATCTTGATCATTGTTGATAGAGACCATAAAAGTTCATCCAACAAATAGACATATTCTTATTTAGACACAAGTTTTAATCAAAATACTTATGTTTTCCACAAATATTCGACCACTTTCTTGTTCAATTCCAATACATAAATGATTTAAAAGTAATATTTTATTGATTTCAGCCAGGAACACTGTCTATAAACGCGAAAAAAAAACATTCCAAACTTTTTGGTTTACGATTTTTATTTTCTAAATAGCTTGCTTGCATGTAGCATGGCATTGAATGTTCCGCAAGATAAATGTCTCTGCTTTCTTGATTGGATGATTTCAGAATGTTTAATCCAATCAGAAAGGGCTTTTAAACGTAATTTAGACCCATGTTAAGCGAAATAATTAAGTACCACTTTTTGGCCAATCTCCACGCAGAGTTGTTGTTCCATGCTGTTACATACAACACTTGATCCAGCTATGCTGGTTCCAGTCAAATCTCTGCGCGGAGGTTGCTTTTTGGCTACTGCCGATTTGTGACATCACGAGTTGCCTTCCCTGTTGGTTCATGCTACTAAAAAGCGACATGTACATGTGTAACAATAATTGTCTTATTAATAAAGTTACCGTTGAACTTTCAGAGGTACACACGATTATTGGTTACACACGCATTCCGTATATACATAATTTAACACGTAATGACAGTGTGACAGACAATTAATTTTCAAATGCAAATTGGCAAACAGAAACATTACTTTATGTATTAATGATGGATTGACATATGTATAATGATAGATCTTTTTATTTGAGGAAATGACAGCAGATTCTAGAAAATAAATGCAAAATTGTTATTCATATAAATGAAACATGAAAATTACACAACGCACTACTTAACAGTCCTCAATAAAGTAAAAGTAGATACCTCACCTCTCTACACCCACTATTCACTTTCATTTTTATGCCCCCGGTAGGGTGGCATATAGTGATCACACTGTCCGTCTGTCCTTCTGAAATTCCGTCACACTTTGCGTTTAGGTTTCGAAAAATGCTCATAACTCAACTTCGATGTCCCTTGAGATATAACCTTCACATTTGGTATGCATGTGTATATGGACAAGGCCTTTCCATACGCACAAAAATGTTGACCCCTGTGACCTTGACCTTGAAGTAAGGGTCTGCGTTAAGGTTTCAAAATCTGCATTTAGGTTTCGAAAAATGCTTATAACTTCTATGTCCCTTGAGATATAACCTTCATTTTTGGTATGCATGTGTATATGGCAAAGGCCTTTCCATACGCACAAAAATGTTGACCCCTGTGACCTTGACCTTGAAGTAAGGGTCTGCGTTTAGGTTTCGAAAAATGCTTATGTCCCTTGAGATATAACCTTCATATTTGGTACGCATGTGAATATGGACAAGGCCTTTCCATACGCAAAAATTTTTGACCCCTCTGACCTTGACCTTTAAGTAAGGGTCTGCGTTGAGGTTTCAAATTCTGCGTTTAGGTTTTGATAAATGCTCATAACTTCTATGTCCCTTGAGATATAACCTTCATATTTGGTATGCATGTGTACATGGACAAGGCCTTTCCATGCACACACAAATTTTGACCCCTGTGACCTTGACCTTGAAGTAAGGGTCTGCGTTAAGGTTTCAAAATCTGCGTTTTGGTTTAAAAAAATGCTCATAACTTCTATGTCCCTTGAGATATAACCTTCATATTTGGTATGCATGTGTATATGGACAAGGCCTTTCCATACGCACAAAAATTTTGACCCCTGTGACCTTGACCTTGAAGTAAGGGTCTGCGTTTAGGTTTCAAAATCTGCGTTTAGGTTTCGAAAAATGCTCATAACTTCTATGTCCCTTGAGATATAACCTTCATATTTGGTATGCATGTGTATATGGACAAGGCCTTTCCATACGCACAAAAATTTTGACCCCTGTGACCTTGACCTTGAAGTAAGGGTCTGCGTTTAGGTTTCAAAATCTGCGTTTAGGTTTCGAAAAATGCTCATAACTTCTATGTCCCTTGAGATATAACCTTCATATTTGGTATGCATGTGTATATGGACAAGGCCTTTCCATACGCACAAAAATTTTGACCCCTGTGACCTTGACCTTGAAGTAAGGGTCTGCGTTTAGGTTTCAAAATCTGCGTTTAGGTTTCGAAAAATGCTCATAACTTCTATGTCCCTTGAGATATAACCTTCATATTTGGTATGCATGTGTATATGGACAAGGCCTTTCCATACGCACAAAAATTTTGACCCCTGTGACCTTGACCTTGAAGTAAGGGTCTGCGTTTAGGTTTCAAAATCTGCGTTTAGGTTTCGAAAAATGCTCATAACTTCTATGTCCCTTGAGATATAACCTTCATATTTGGTATGCATGTGTATATGGACAAGGCCTTTCCATACGCACAAAAATTTTGACCCCTGTGACCTTGACCTTGAAGTAAGGGTCTGCGTTTAGGTTTCAAAATCTGCGTTTAGGTTTCGAAAAATGCTCATAACTTCTATGTCCCTTGAGATATAACCTTCATATTTGGTATGCATGTGTATATGGACAAGGCCTTTCCATACGCACAAAAATTTTGACCCCTGTGACCTTGACCTTGAAGTAAGGGTCTGCGTTTAGGTTTCAAAATCTGCGTTTAGGTTTCGAAAAATGCTCATAACTTCTATGTCCCTTGAGATATAACCTTCATATTTGGTATGCATGTGTATATGGACAAGGCCTTTCCATACGCACAAAAATTTTGACCCCTGTGACCTTGACCTTGAAGTAAGGGTCTGCGTTTAGGTTTCAAAATCTGCGTTTAGGTTTCGAAAAATGCTCATAACTTCTATGTCCCTTGAGATATAACCTTCATATTTGGTATGCATGTGTATATGGACAAGGCCTTTCCATATGCACACAAATTTTGACCGTCTGTCCGCCTGTGTGTCTGTCCGAAAACTTTAACGTTGGTCATAACTTTTGCAATATTGAAGATAGCAACTTGATATTTGGCATGCATGTGCATCTCATGAAGCTGCACATTTTGAGTGGTGAAAGGTCAAGGTCATCCTTCAAGGTCAAAGGTCATTTTTTTGTTTTCAAAGCGGTGCAGTAGGGGGCATTGTGTTTCTGACAAACACATCTCTTGTTTCCTATGTTTTTCATTGTTATAACGTTGCATCTATGTAATACGTGTGCAGATCACAATCAGAAAAATGTAATGAAAATAGTAGGAACATTTGAATTCGTGACGGAGCACATACATATAGGATCTGACATGAGTTGTCATATCATACCATATTTTATTAAACGAGTTCAGGAATTTTGTGAGTAAGCGAGCCTTTGGCGAGCTTACTAACGAATTTACTGGACGAACTTGATAAACTATGGTATGATATGACAACGAGTATTAGATCTTTTTAATCACATGCTTTGAAATGAGCAAATTAAATAAATATTTACGCAAACATAATGATAAATCCCGAATGTTGTTTACATTTCGTGACGTCATTTGACGTTGCAACGTCATTTCAGCAAAATAACAAAATGCGATTGGTCTATAAACGAAAACTAAGCCAATGAAAACGCTTAAAAAGTATATTACACATGTGTAATATCATGGGAAACAGGGTATGGCATGTGATAAAATAGATTTTTTGTTCTGAAACGAAACACACACAATTTATATGCGATTATGGCCAATTTGATATCGAGTCATTTTAAAAATCTAATTATCACAACAGTGTGCCTTTTTTCAGACAAAAACAGTACAATTACTTGTGATGTATTTTTATTTTAAGAGTTAATTTAATTGAGGTCCAATTAGGGCATTGCTGTTGAGCATACGTAAATGGTCTAATCACTATAATGTAGTGACGTCACGGTCAACGCATAGAATTGGACGTGGACTCTCACTAAACTGTTCATTTCTAATAACACAACGACCAATGGGCAAGTGGATTTGAATTTAGATTGAATTCAACGTGTACAAAACACTTCTGAAATTCGGGCGTAAAGCCGGCCGAGTTGATGTTGGTATATTTCCCATTTTGTTATGTGTCGCAAAAAAAATGATTATGAGTCAAAATGTGATGGCATTTATGTCAGATGTGCATTTTTTTTTATCAAAATCGATCAAAAAATGCCCAAATTCAGTACAAATATAGGGCTTTTAAATTTCTGTCCATGGACAGAAATGATCTAAATTTAAACACGCGCGGGTCACATGTGAAACCACGTGACCATTGCATCATTGTTTACAACGCCATTGTCATTGAGAAACCGTGTTATTTAGTAGTTCTTCTTTGTCTTGAAAAGCCCGGAAGTGGAAATCACGTGAAATTGGCGCTCACGTGAACCAAAGCGTGCATACGTCACAGGTTAATATTAGTCTTGAGGATTCCGTTATGTACATGATTAGGTTGCGTATTTTTTATGCTTTTGGCATTTTTTTTTGCACAATTTTTGCGAAAATCAGTATGGCTTTAGAATGTATCTTACGAATATTGATCAATTCAGATCAGTTGAGAAAACCAAATTGTTGTGAGAAATATCAACTCGGCCGGCTTTAAGTGATGCTGACAATGCAGCATTGTTTAAGCACGCTTTTCTTTCAGAATAAAACGATTACAACGAAAAGAAAGTGCAACGCAGAACTGTTTCTATCAAACCGGACAGTAAAATAAGTATACAAAACAATTTGTATTGAGTTATAGGCCGTCATGCCAAAAACGTGCCTCTCGGGGACTTAACATTTGTTTGCGATAAAGCACCCTTTGTCAAATTTGTGGGTACAAGTACGCTTTATTCTGCGTTTGCGAGAGTCCTGAGCATTGGTTGTGCTTTGAAACTTAATAAATATTAATTTCTAGCAAGTATGTATCATTGTATACGTTAAATCATAATATTTCATTTAGGTCTTTTTCTTTTTAACAAACATTACACTATAAAGAACCAATGATTACTACTGCCTTTTACTTCTGATACAATTAAAGTATATCCTGGAGGAGAAGTTCTAAAATTTGAAGTAAGCAAGTATGCATCATTGTATACGTTAAATCATAATATTTCATTTAAGGTCTTTCTTTTTAACAAACATTACACTATAAAGAACCAATGATAACTCAACATTACTTTTATTGAAAAAAATCTTCAATTTAGGTTTAATCTGATATTTACTGTAAACATTGAAGAAGAAAAGAATTGGCCCCGGATGCATTATAGTTGCATGTTATCAGTAATTTATCCAACCTTGCCTATCTTGTTTAGAGCGTGATAAAATCAGTTAAGACTGTTGTGATACTGATAGGATCTTTAGTAGTTAATATTAATGTCCGGTTTGTATATTATTCATATGGATCAGTAATTGTCACTTTAAAGGTACACTATTTCAGCATTTAGAGTTGACAACCATTCTTGTTTAGTTGATGACTGTGAATATGGAAAAAAATGATACTATGTCATAAATAAACTTTGAGGAAAGGTTCTCCCAGTGCTGGGCTCGATTCCACAACCAATGAAAACTAGCATGGCGCTCTACAAACTTAGCAACACTGGTGGCTGGTTTTTAATGTAGAATAACAAATGCCTATTTTGAGAAGTCAAGCTGAAAAATAGCAAAATTTATGGCTGGTAATGTGTCGCTCAGAATCTGTGTTGAACACTTACACTTAAATAATTATAGCAGGATTTAATCTGGGTCTAGTGCGTCCCAAAATAGAACACCAGGTTCGATCTTAAAAAAAAACATTGTTGATGAGACTTGGTTTTAATGTGTATCTGTTTAATGCCTAGGTGCATTAACACTCTTTGTCATTTGTTTCAAACAAATAGGTCACCGAGTCAAGTTTCGACAATTGGTTTTCCTCGAACTCAGGTGTGCCATTTAGGGTAATCATGGCCCTATTGTTTCAATTGGAATGACACTTAACTTATCTTATCAACACACACAGGCAGAACAAGGTCTCGAGAGATGGCTGTTCCTTTCACAGATCTACTGCCGTTTCCTGTATTCGGAGTATATCCTTGCATTCCTGTATTTTTCTTCCCAACGCTTATTCACTTCACGGCTATGGACGGTAAGTTAACATTTGTTAACACTCTTGCATATATTTGAATGGAATGTTTTTACATAATTAATATTTTCAATACTAAATTTATATCTGTTTTCCCGTATGAACATTTTTTTGTTAAACACATTAGATGACAATTTTGAACCGCTCTTCCCCTTTAATTTAATTTTATTTGACTTAAATTGTCAAATTAGCATCATAAACATTTAAACGGGCAAATGTAAACTTTAGAATAATTACTGTCCTTACAATTGCAATGTGACAATCATGGAAACATAATTGCAAATTTAACTTGCAGTAGGTTTTGCATCCAAAATAGAGCTGATAGAAACAAGAAACGAAACTGAGGGATATGTGGAGCTGAGGTGTGCATTTGAGAGTGACTTGGATGTTGCTGTCGGATATTACAGAAAAAAGGCTGAGGCAGTAACATTTTCGAGAACAATTGCAATCGGTGGAAATAATAGCAATTGCATGATGACACCGCTCCCTGAAAACATACGATGTCAATGCATTACAAACAGAAACGTGAGTTGCACCATCTTTGGTTCAACAGAAGAAAATGAGGGAGAAGAATGGAAATGTGCCATACCTTGTAAAGGCATCGGCCTGTTTAGCAATGTGGTGAGAATATCCGAGAGGGGTAAGTGTATTATAGTATACTACTTTTACAACTGACGTTAAACTAAGTGGTATTAGTTTGCCATAGTTTATTGTGGCTTCACGTAGAATGTCTTGTTTGCACGCCCAGCCATCCCAATATGGTTCTGTTCAATTTTTTAACAATGTAGATATCTTCATTTTGTCTTGGGTTAGACTCACTGGCTGCTATGTTACTCGCCGGGCGTCAAAGACGGTATACCAACTTCTAGAAGATTAAGTCAATTGGTCCATCATTAATTGATTTTAAAACAATTTAAAAAGAAGTGGCAATTCAAGCTCGACTATTCACCAAATAGTCCGAGTTATTAGTGTTTTTTCCAGGAGGACAAAGGGGCATGTCGCAGTAAATTTGAAGAGGGCATCTTAACGCGAGGTTAATGCAAAAAAGGGCAGATATACGCGTGGTGCCGTTTAACTGTAAAAGTACTGTTATAGATAATTACTTATCAATGATAACGGCTATGGGTATACTTGTATAGGTAATTTTTACTAATAAATTATAATGTGATTACACTGTTATAGATTAAATCTACTCAATTAATATAGTTGCTTAGACGTTGAAGTCTCTCGAGTAAATCAGTCGAAACGTCAAACACAATCATGGACGCTGATTTTGCGGACACGTTAGGTCATTAGTCAATAAAGATGTTATCAATAAGGGCGCGTGGCGAGTTTTGCCTTTAAAAAGGGCAGAGTGGCGAGCCGGGAGGGCAGCGTGGCGAATCGCCACGCTAAAAGGGCCTGGGAAAAACACTAGTTATACGTATCATCCAAATGTATGTCCCTGTCTCTGCATAATGCTCTGGTTAAGGTAAATGTGCTAATCTCCATATTAGTGTTTTAACTATAGCTATTCAATTTAAACTTCACACCTATGGCGTAGACATTGCGTGCGGTCATTGATCAATGTCCATTAAACTGACCTTTAATTTATTAGAAGAATGCCCCTGTTTTAACGTAGAAAATTGGTCAAGGAAAACGTGCAACATCTGTATCTACTTGTTCTACCACAGGCATTTAATTGACACTCCACTTATCTGGGATCCTTTTGTTATGACACATCAAAGTCCATAGCTCTGACCTGCTCTCAAGGAGAAGTATGCCCTACATGAACTTACAATTTTTTTTTAAGTTAACGTGCAACATCGCCATATCACTGTTTCTACTACATGCATTCAGTTGAAGCAAAACACATGTATCCAAGGTCATTGTATTAGGTCATTGACGATATTCCATAGCTCTTCAATTTTGTAGAATTATGCTTCTTTTTTTAATAAAACAATACTGAGTAATGTTTGTATGCAACTTCTCCATATCTATGTTATCTATTCCAGATAGGATTGCACTTTAACATATTTGTTCCGCGTATTTAACTTTACAGTTTTCAAGATCTTTAAATCTGTCCAGCCTTTAAGTAGCATTATTCCCCCTTTTGTACATATACAATTCCCGTTACGGTTTGTTTGCAAGTTGAGATGTAGGTGAAGGTTTGCATGCAACAAAGGCTTGTCTCTGTAAGTACTACCGATATTCAATTGAAACTTCAAACAGGTGTTTGGGATTATCATGCGACATACAGACTAATGCCCATAACTCTTACCGACAATGTTGCATAATAATGCCCTTTATGCCCCCGGTAGGGTGGCATATTGAACTGTCCGTCAGTCTGTCCGTCTGTCTGTCTGTCCGTCCTTTCGAAAACTTTAACAGTGGTCATAACTTTTGCAATATTGAAGATAGCAACTTGATATTTGACATGCATGTGTATCTCATGGAGCTGGTCAATACAAGAACTCAATGTCAAAGGTAAAAAAAAGCGGCGCAGTAGGGGGCATTGTGTTTCTGACAAACACATCTCTTGTTTCATGTACTTATGCAATTCTGGTAAGCGTTTGCTCACAACAACTCCTGTCTCTAGGTGCTATTTACACCTGGCATGAGGTTGCATTAGGGGCCATTGGAGTCAAGGTCAAGTTTACTGTTGCTAAAAACATAAATGAAAAGGATGCGTCTTATAAATTGTGTTAGGATGGAGAAATTGTGCTGAACTTGTGTGTATGTAACTATGTTTATATGATGAACTAGTGATGAGTTGCATTTCGGGCTAGTGGAGTCAATGTCACTGTAACTAAAAATAGAAAAAAAATCCTTCCTTTCAATAACTTGAGTTTGGATTAAGGTATTGTGCTGTAATCTTGTGTGTAGATACCTCATAATCAAATAACAAATAACTGTTCTAAAGTGTCACTCATTCGTGAAGAACCAGCAGATTCAAGGTCATGATAACAGTTCAAGGTCAAACTTTGTTATAAGCGTTACTTCGTCCAGCATGGATTGACTTGTATGGTGGAAGTGAAAGGCATTTCTATGACTCAATCTCGATGATACCTGGTCAGAATGCTAATCTTGACAATATCTAGCATGAGCTTTAATCTGAGTAACGTGCGTCAAAAAACTTTGTCACAATGTCAAGCCTTGAAAAAAAAAACATTGTTACAATTATTGATGCCACATTAATGGTTCATTGTATTTGGTTTATTTTAAAGACATCTTAAACATATTCTTGTTCGAAATCACTGGCTGCATTTGAAAATAATTTCACACAAATGGTCCCTGTCAAATTTCATCTTAATATTTTGATTCTTTCAAAACATGGTCGCCATATGGCATAATAAGAAAACATATTTTTATAGCTAAACTGAGACAAACAAACTACGAACCTATTGGCTGGGTTTAAAACTAAGGTCACGCAAAATGTTCCCAATGTAAACCTCAGCCAAAGTTCTTAAAATGATTGTTCTCCTACAACTGTAACTATTGATGCCGATGCTATTAGTAAAATGATTGTTCTCCTACAACTGTTACTATTGATGCTGATGCTATTAGTAGGTGTAATAAATAAAATGATTTAAGTAAATACTATTTCATGAAACAGATAAGAAGACAGACATCAAAACGCTTCTATCGAACAACTGTACAAATGATGGTCAACAACTCAATGGGCAAACAACAGCAGTGGGTATGTAAATTGAATGAAATATACACGTGGTATGTTCTTTTTATCCCCACGCTTTTTGAAAAAAAGGTGGGGATATTGTGGTTATCTCCGCCGTCCGTCCGTCTGTCCGTTCGTCCGTCCGTCCTGGCCAATATCTCCTCCTACACTATTAGCACTAGAACCTTGAAACTTACACACATGGTAGCTATGAGCATATGTGCGACCCTGCACTATTTGGAATTTTGATCTGACCCCTGGGTCAAAAGTTATGGGGGTTGGGGTGGGGCCGGGTCAGAAATTATCACTCATTTTTTTAGGTTATTTTACATTTACTTCTTTATTTCTACACCGATTCACTTCAAATTGATACTGGACCTCTCTTATGACAATACGGTCAATCTCAACCATGCATGGCCCCATTCCCAACCCTGGGGCGCCCCGCCCACATAGGCCACACCCACCAAAAATTTCCATTTACTATAATTTTTTCATTTCTACACGGATTCACTTCAAATTGATACTGAACTTCTCTTATGACATTAGGGTCAATCTCAACTATGCATGGCCCCATTACCAACCCTGGGGCGCCCCGCCCACATAGACCACACCCACCCAAAATTGCCTTTTACTATAATTTCTTCATTTCTACACCGATTCACTTCAAATTGATACTGAACTTCTCTTATGACAATACGGTCAATCTCAACTATGCATGGCCCCATTACCAACCCTGGGGCGCCCTGCCCACATAGGTCACACCCACCCAAAATTGCCTTTACTATAACTTCTTCATTTCTACACCAATTCACTTCTAATTGATACTGAACTTCTCTTATGACAATACGGTCAATCTCAACTATGCATGGCCCCATTGCCAACCCTGAGCCACACCTAGGTCAAACATTTGGCGTGGGGATACGCGTCGGCCTCTGCCGCGCCATTTCTAGTTAGATTTGAGAAATGTTACATTCAAAACTTTCATATATTTCCATTTGCCGAGTCATGTCATGTACGACATATGTATTTAATTGTTTACTTACACAACATAAATGAAAAATACACCACGTTTGATCCATTAAAAGTCAGACCACATTATCTTCTTCACATCCAATAACAGAACAAATGTACAAAGGGCTGGCAAACAGCGCCTGACTCGCCTCATTTACGTTTATAGTACCGTTACTACAATGCTTTGATTTAAATAGCATCGCCCATTTAAAACTAAACACCGTTTTCAAATTTATATATTGTCGGAAATCAGTTTCCAATATTGTAGGTGGAGATCATCCGAAAGAAGTGTCATCGAGTATCAACTTCATTTGCATAGGCTCTCCGTTGGGGATTGCTATTTTGACGACGCTGAGTGTTATTTTGATCGTAGTCTGCGCAACTTGCTGGAATTTTCGAACAAGTAAAAATGACGATTATTCTCAATTGTATGCGTGTCACTTCTCAAATTTAAAGCACCATAAAAAATAAGTCATGTTTTAAATGTATGTTATCGCCTTCATGGATTTCAATTCATTTGTGTTTATATTACACGGACGATTATTCTAAATTTTATGAGCGTCGTTTCTGCAAATGTAACACCTTACCTTTTAAGTCATGTTTTGAATGTATGTCATTGCTTGAATAGGTCTAAATGCAAATGTGTTAATATAACATTCTTTATACATTTTGATTTGTTTGAACAGCTCTACTGGTCAAATGCCAAAGAAACAAAAGTGAATCTGAGGTAAAAGTGATTCCAGTGATGAAACGACTGATCCTGTTTACGAGGTTCACAATCTGGGCGTCTGTAAAAGGTATAGAAAGCACTTGAATATTTTATTACTTATATCATGGTTTTGAAATTGAAAACCTGTATCCACATTAATACACGAACTTGCATAATAACACTGTTGCGAAAAAGCAAATTAAATGAATGTATTATATTTCAGCCTCGTTTTTTTGTAGTTTGGTTTTAAGATTGAATGAGATTTAACGATGTTTTCTAACATACTTAAAAAAATAAATAATCAAGAAATTGCCTTGATACAATTTCAAAACACATATATTTAAAACTAGTAAACTTTCAACTTCATTTCACCGATTTTTTTTTTAAATACATGTAGTTGAATGCAAGGATAAGTAAATGAAGCAAACAGTGCAGGTAGCCCCGGGAATTATTTCGCTCAAAACGCCGTCTCATACAGGTTACAATTGATATAAGGGATTCCGATGTACTTTAATACTTTTAGACGTTAGAGAGCGGGCAAGATTATAGACTGACTGACGGACTGACGAACCGGTTAAAATGTAGCTACATCTGTATATACAGTACCCCTAACACCAACTACTGGAGGTTAAATGATCAACACAAAGTTCTCATGTGTGTAGGTTACCCTATTTCCCATCGTCTGTCAATCCATTCTTTTTTTATGCCCCCGGTAGGGTGGAATATAGTGATCGCACTGTCCGTCTGTCCGTCCGTCTGTCTGTCCTTTGTTTACAATTATTTCTGCTCATTTCAACACAAAGTGCTCATGTGTGTAGGTGACCCTTTTGCCCGTCGTCTGTCAATCCATTCTTTTTTATGCCCCCGGTAGGGTGGCATATATTGATCGCACTGTCCGTCCGTTTGTCTGTCTGTCTTTTTGAAATTCTGTCACAATTTCGTTTAGGTTTCAAAAATTGGTCATAACTTTTGCAATATTGATCATAGCAACTTCATATTTGGCATGCGTGTGTATCTCATGGAGCTGCACATTTTGAGTGGTGAAAGGTCAAGGTCATTCTTCAAGGTCAAAGGTAAAAAAAAATCAAAGCGGCGCAGTAGGGGGCATTGTGTTTCTGACAAACACATCTCTTGTTCTTTTGAAGAATTCTCCTTCTGAACCGATGGGGAACTTTTAATAAAAATTCACAGACATTATCCTCGGGTGACCCTCTTTCAAAGTCGTTCTGGTCCATTGCATATGTAGGTCACCAGAGCTATTAATGGCTTTTAGAAATGTATTATTAAAAACATATCTTTTTTTAAATTAAAAGGGTCAGGGCTTTAAAATTTGCTGGGTAACATCGTCTTGTGGTCCTCTACTGACTTCGTTCAAATCATGCCTCTGGGGTCTAAACTGACCACACTCGAGGGATCACATTATATATATAGATGTATATTGTAAATCACTTAGACATCCACTTTAAAATCTTCTTCTATGAAACCGCAAGAGTCAGGGGTTTGATATTTATTGTGTAACATCATATAGTGGCCCTCTACAATGTTTGTTCAAAAAATCCCTCAGGGGTCAATATTAGCCTCGACGTGGGTGTTTCTTGTTTCGTTAAATGTATATTGGAAAATTTTATCTGCAACTGCAAGGTTCGGTATTTTGCATGTATCATTGTATGGTGGTCCTCTACCATGTTTGTTAAAATCATGCCCCTGGGGTAAAAATTGGCCATAAAAAGTAAAGTTAGTTTCTACATGTCTCAGGTGAGCAACCTAGGGCCTTAAGGCCTCTTCATTAAATACTGGTTCTATTTTTATTTTGAAAATGAATTATCCTTTTCTGAATGGCGAAGTAACTTTAGTGTCATTGTTGGAATATTTTACATGGGATTTTTTTCTTAAAGCATAACTGATGGATATTTTATTTGAGAATTCACTCTACAGGTAAATCCAGACCGAACGCAGAAGCCGATGCAGAATGTATCGTACCGTTAAGTCCGGGAACTGACGATACAGTGTGCAGCCATACACCGGAAAACCCACCAGTCGAAGTTACAAGCAAGCGATTGATTGAACAGATTTGTTGAATTCGTGTAGTGTTTTTGGTTTTCTTTGGTCTCATTTATTCTTGCACTGTGTAAATAACCATGTGTGATAGTCGTTAACCATTATTATGCCCCCCCCCCCTTCGAAGAAGAGGGGGTATATTGCTTTGCTCATGTCGGTCGGTCTGTCGGTCCGTTCACCAGGTGGTTTCCGGATGATAACTCAAGAACGCTTGGGCCTTGGATCATGAAACTTCATAGGAACATTGATCATGACTTGCAGATGACCCCTATTTATTTTGAGGTTACTAGGTCAAAGGTCACAGGTCAAGGTCACAGTTACTGGAAATAGGAAAATGGTTTCCGGATGATAACTCAAGAACGCTTACGATTGGAATCATGAAATTTCATAGGGACATTGGTCATGACCAGCAGATGACCCCTATTGATTTGCAGGTCAAAGGTCAAGGTCACAGTGACCTGAAGCAGTAAAATGGTTGACTGGAAATAGGAAAATGATTTCCGGATGATAACTCAAGAACGCTTACGCCTTGGATCATGAAACTTCATAGGGACATTGGTCATGACTGGTAGATGACCCCTATTGATTTTGAGGTCACTAGGTCAAAGGTCAAGGTCACAGTGACCTAAGTGTAAAATGGTTTCCGGATGATAACTCAAGAACGCTTAGGCCTGGGATCACAAAACTTCATAGTGACATTGGTCATGACCAGCAGATGACCCCTATTGATTTTCAGGTCACTAGGTCAAAGGTCAAGGTCACAGTGACCTGAAGCAGGAAAATGGTTTCCGGATGATAACTCAAGAACGCTTAGGCCTGGGATCACGAAACTTCATAGGGACATTGGTCATGACCGGCAGATGACCCCTATTGATTTTCATGTCACTAGGTTAA
>VMBQ01007702.1:0-27964 GCA_007657795.1 Dreissena rostriformis | reverse complement strand
GTGCGTGCGTGTGTCCGTCAACAATTTGTTTGTGTAGACAGTAGAGGTCACAGTTTTCATCCAATCTTTATGAAATTTGGTCAGAATGTTTATCTTGATGAAATCTGGGTTGGGATTGTATTTGGGTCATCTGGGGTCAAAAACTAGGTCACTAGGTCAAATAATAGAAAAACCTTGTGTAGACAAAAATGGTCACAGTTTTCATCCAATCTTCATGAAATTTGTTCAGAATGTTTATCTTGATGAAACTGGATTGGGATTGTATTTGGGTCATCTGGGGTCAGAAACAAGGTCACTATGTCAAATCATAGAAAAATCTTGTGTAGACAATAGAGGTCACAATTTTTATCAGATCCACAAAAAGAAACAGAACCTTTTGACATAAACAAAAGGCAAACCTTTCGACAGATTAACAGATACATAAATCGAGAAGACCATAACAAATGGATGGTGTCGTTTGTTCAATAAGCTTCTTCTGTAGGGTTTCCGCCAATCAATACAACATAACCTTGTCACTGCCTCTTCCCATGATAAGTACCCTAAGAGACAGGTATTCATCAAAACAGTGATTGCCCAAAATGTGACATTTCTGTCGTTGAAGTGTGAACTAGCTTTCGCATGAACAGGTCCAATTCAAATTAATTTGGTACTGTTATTATTGGAACTATTGTGTTGAAATGTTCCGGAAGATCTACATATTGTCTAATTATTAATACAAATATAAATGAATTTTTAACAATAAATCATATTATGTAGCTCTTACCTAAGATTTTCTGCAAAAGTCAGGGTCAATGTAAATATGAAGAAGTTACACTCAATGTAATATCTTATTTTGGCTTTTATGTTTTTACCCCGTGTAATATATATTGGCATTGTGTTTGTGTATATAGTACCTACATTTATGTTTCGTTTTTCTAGTTCGTATTGCCTACAAACTATACTAACGTTCAGCATATGTCTGTGTTGTTTGTTGTTTTGATTATTGTTTGACACTTTGATGTTTAAGCTTTTTCTAATCAAATGCGTAACGGTATGTTTTTTCATATGACCTGCATTTGTCAATTGCTAATTTAATCTTCAGGCACATTTGTTTGCATCACTTAACGGGGCGAATCATTTTGGGGATCCATCCGTTTTGCTGTTTAGTTTATATGTTTTCCATTATTTCACCATTGTATTATTATTGTTGAAGAAATTCATATGTTTACCGTNTAACGTTTTGCTCGGTAACTCATGAGTATTAAATACAACATCTTTCATCGAAAGTTTAGAGACAAAAACAATTATAGAATTCTGTATTCATATTTGTGTCGTGTTCTGAGAAAACTGGGCAAAATGCGTGTGCGTAAATTGTCATCCCAGATTAGCCTGTGCAGTCTGCACAGGCTAATCAGGGACGACAATTTTACGCTTTTATGGAATTTTTCGTTTAAATGATGTCTATGCTTCGCGAAAATCCAGTTTAGGCGGAAAGTGTCTTCCCGGAATAGCCTGTGCGGACTGCACAGGCTAATCTGGGATGACACTTTACGCACACGCATTTTGTTCAGTTTTCTCAGAACACAACACATTTTACCTTGAATCTTTTGGGCTATTATGGTTTCTCCAGTTAAGCTCAGTGGCCAACAGTCCAAACCACATTTATACAGTTTAATGTGGCACCGCCTTATTTCATTACTTTTATAAAAATTTCGCACTACACTGATACAAATATTGCAAATGTCAAATCGTATTAACAACACAAATACACCGTTTGAATAACATACATGCTTAACTACATCGAATATTTGTCACGAGATTTGAGTATTCATATATATTTCATGTGTATTTGTAAGGTACAATACACACAGTATGTTTAGTGCCAAGTTCATACACTAAATTGCCACCGGAACAACGGTCATCAGTAGAAGATATTGGCCTTACGTTCCTTAATGAATAATACACATGACTATATTGACATTGCACACCTTTCGATTCTTTAATGTTTGACAATTTCTTGGTTGCTGCGAATTTTTTACTGTAAACATTATATTCGTTACTTTCACGATTGGTGACACATTTGAGATCGTAGTTTAAATCGAGAAAATTTGATGTTATCCTATCAGATCTTATCTGGTATGTTAACGTTAATCGTGTCAAGTGTGGTAATCGTGAAATATTTGTGAACGTTTTTGCCCGTCCGTCCGCCATTCATTACTTCATTCCGTCCGTTTGTCCTTCCGTACGTCATTGCGTCCTTCCGGAACACTTTTATGTCCGGAGCGATATCTCAAACTGATAATGCCGATTTCACTGAAACGTTGTATGAGTGTATATATGCATAAGAGGATGATACACGTCAAATGCCGTCGCAATTCATTTGCAAATAAAAGAGTTATTTGTCTTGAAAATAACCACACCGCTGTGTCCTGAGCCACATCTTGGAACTTCTTTGGCAGATTTTATTGAACCATGGTTTGAGTGTTAACATGAATCAAAGGATGATGCACGTCAAATTTAGACGCAAACCATTTATCAATTACGGAGAAATTATCCTTTTTGACTTTAAATACTCCTTTAATATAGGATATTTCCTGTCTTGAGCTGTATCTCCAATGCAATATGAGCCACAGCCATGAAAAATACCACAGTTGTCTTCAATCATCTTGGGTCAAATGCAAGACTTATAACCGTAGAGGAAAGATCAAAGATACACATTGAGGTCAAAAAATAATCATTTGATAAATTATTCATAATTTAGCCATTACTTCACTATGCATCATGGGATTATTCGATAACTTCTTAGAAACTAGTCTCCTTTATCTGGCTGTGTGTAACAGCTAAGAATCAGGTCTCTATGATCAAGGTCAAGGTAACACTCTGAGTTCAAATGTACACATTTTAATTACATATGCCTTCTTTTGTTAGCATTCTGCCAAATATAAAGGTTCTCAATCATAAAGGGCTGAGTTACATGCAATACCCATTACCATAGAAGCAAGGCCAAGGTCACATATTGAGGTCAAATTTAAAAAAAGATGTTTTTTTTATTATATTTTAGCCATTTCTTCACTGTGCATCAAGTGATTCTGTAATATCTTTATAATAATTGTTCTCCGATTTTTGACTGTGTGTCCCCGGTGAGGTAAGTTGTCTAGGTTAAAGGTCAAGGTCACACATTGAGGTAAAAGGTTACAAATTCTGATATAAAACATGCCTTATTTTGTAAAGATTCTACCATACATCAAGGATAGGCACCCATCCATAAACAAAATATCTTTGGCGGTGATATCAATTCAACGAATTGCCTTGTTGGCCTTGTGTTTTTGTTTTAATGTTATTATGGCAAGCGAAATGCACATTAAGTCTGGGTTCAAAGTTTCTTAACTATATAGTTAACTGTTAAACCGTTGTGTAAGACTTAATGTGCATTTCGCTTGCCATATTTTATTTGCAAAGATGCAGCATTAAAACTAGATGATGTGGCGCAACTGACCATGCAAAAACGTGACCCATGTAGGGCTCGAATCTGTACATCTCGCTTCGAAAACGGACGCACTCTCTACTAGGTCGTAGAGACGTTATGGACAAATACGTTCCGGAATGAACCTGCATGTAAGTGGTTCAACATCATGATATCTGCAAAATATCATTTTTCACAGTGAAAAGGCATATTTATCTATCTAAATAAAATAAATAAATAAAGAAAACGATTGATGAATAATTATATTTGAAAAAAAAATGTACATATAAGGAAATGCATATACCCATCATAGACACATGAACAGCCACATTGGGTAATCAAATATGATCAGTTTTCTGCATTATTTATCAAGATCGTGGGCCTTTGCAAATTAATATTTGAAATGGCTTTGTTCACTTGTGAGTTCGCTTTTTCTATCAAATGCATGATGTATAATAAGCGAACACACTAAAACGTATGCTAATTGCTAGCGTAGAGTCAAGGTTACAGAGAATTATCATAAAAAGCTTAAAAACTTTATTTGAAGCCACAAGTGTCAGGTTTTTAATATTTGGTGTGTTACATAGTCTAGTGGTCCTCTACTGAGTGTGTTCAAGTCATGCCCCTGGGGTCAAAACAGGCCACGCAAGAGGGGTCATAATATTTATATAGAATTATTTAGTCAATATCTTACCAAATCTTCTATGAAATCGAAGGGTTAGCTGTTTAACATTCGATGTGTAACATCGTATGGTGTTCCTCTAGACAGTTCTCTAAAATAATGGCACTGGTTTCTAAATTGACTCTGCCGTTCGGGGTTACTTGTTTAATTATATATGTATATTGTGACAACTTTAAATGGCCGATCGAGAGGTTTGTTATTGGGGATGTTAAATTGTATGGTGGTCCTCTATACAGTTTTTTCAATCATGTCCTTCATGGGTTAAACACTTGCTACGCCCAGGAGTCAAACGATTTATGCAGACATGTATAGTAAATAACTTTTATCATCTTTTCTTAAACCAGAAGGGTCAGGGGTTCAATACATGGTGTGTAACATCGTCCTCTATTTAGTTTATGGAAACCATGACTATGTTGTCATTGGCACCGCTCTAGGGGTTACTTGTTTTCCTTGTATATATTAAGTGAAAACTTAAATTTCAAACAAAATGTCCGTATCGTTCTTACGCCCCTTATTAAAGGTTAGAGGTGCTGTTTATATTCTGCTTCGATAACGCATCTTCAGCCGACTTCGACATTTACCCCCCGATCACTGGGATTTAAGTCGTCCGTTTACATATGGCGCAGTAGGCAGCCAAGGCACATTGACCTATTTCCCTCACATGTACCCATTCATACACCTGGGTGGAGAGAGCAAGCGTGGAATTAATTTTTTGGTCAGAAAAATCAAGTGCTCTAAGCGGGATTCGAACCAGGGACCTTCCGATCCCTAGACCAGCATCCTACCACTAGATCACTGTCCCCACTTAATATTAGAATATGCATCAAGTGTCTGGGACAGTTGTTAGCGATACGAAAAATATGTTATTGGAAAACTTCAATATGACACAGCTAAAGTTGCACGTGGATTTAACAGATCATCTTCAGTCAACTATCTACTAGTATTAACTGAAAGTGGCTAAGGTTTCATTGAAACACAGACGTAACATTCAAACGCTGCTAGTTGTTGATAAACATGTAAATTGCATCCTCCCTGATTATCTTCATGATCTCTTTCCTACATCGACGAACAAACATATATAAATATGTTCACGAAAAGGTGATTTATCTCATCATATTACTTAGGCGTCTTGAAATGTTCTCAATTATGTGAAACCATCAGCTATCCAAGTACTGACTTAACTTAAACTCGAAAGATCCGATAATCTGGGCACGATAGGGTGCACGACAGATGGCCGGGATCAACATACATATATGACTCCAACAAGAGCAGACATTGCTAAGAGAACCAGTTCCGGTCAAATCTTGATCAATGTGGTCCGCGCACTTCTGAATGATGTTGTGTTATGCGCCGGAACCTCCATCAAAGGTGGTACAACCAGCCACGTAACGATGGAACATATGAACTCGTTGATGGTTGTAAATCCAAATTTCAATTAAGTTGATCATATAAGCCATATACCTAAATGTGGTCGTGAAGAGTCCGTAGAGTTCTAATATTCTAATGTGCTTGTTTTCACATTGTATGTTTTCCACGCTGACATCATTACTAAACTGAAATATAAAAATCAGTAAGTAACTGAATTATCACTCGAAACCATTACCTTTATAAATGGATAGTTAACAGTTCGATTATTATGAAAACATTATGTGTTTAATTCAAATCGGATTAAAACGAAACAGTAATATCTAACATACTTTATGTAAGTTATGCTGTCATTTATCTAATGAAACATGTGCATCAGCAAAAATGAGTATCAATCTAGGATATAATTCTATGATGTAATTTATACAAAAACAAGAGTTCGCAGTCATCTGGTTAATGTTAGCGAGCTAGACCAGTAGACGTTCTTAACCGTAGCCATACGTTACTAGAGGAATTATTGATGAACAATTACCGGATTCGTGTATGTGCATGGTTGATTGACTCATCTGAAGAACAAACAAATCTATTAATTTGATTGCACGAATATATTTTAATAAATTTCAGTTATGTTACGCACAGTTGTTTTTCATTTTATGTTTAACAATTTTATGTATGTATACAACACTCAATAATGCTTACACACCATGTAAGATTGTCACGTTGAAATGTGAACTTTGATTGCAAAGAAAGGAAACAGCACATAAATATGTTTGTTAACCTGTTGCTGTGAGTTTCATCAGATAACTAATTCACAATTATTATTACGTAACATTGAAACTAATTGTCTGAATAAGTTTATATAACGCGTACATTGTCAATTTTACCTCAGGGTTAGTAAACAGTGAAATACGATCAGTAGATCGAAAGCAGGTAAACATAAGACTACCAAGAAGTAACCAGGTTATAAACATTAATACTAAGAAAAACACGTTTTTAAAGCTCGAACAGTTTCGGTTGTGTTGCGTTTAACGGCTCGGAAAAAGTGGAAAGAACGTTAATAGCAATACTCATTTGTTTGAATGTTTACTTTCCATTACAGAGGTAAGAATGCATCAGTTTACTTTTCGTATAATTTTGTATTTATTCTGATTTACGTAACGTGGTGGAACTTTATGATGACACCATTATAATCATTTCACTTCTGACTTTCAATTTTTCATTAAAGTTTCAAATATTTAGGACTTCGACATTTACCTATCACTTATGGGGGCTATTTACACTATGCGTCTGACATTCATATTCATAGTAGATAAAAACATTATATCCAAATTTCAACATCAAATAATGAAATTTTATTTTGGTGAAAATTTCGTGATTAAAAACCATCAAACATCTTATATTGCTAAATATTGTAATAACAATGATGCAAGTATATGATTTGAACCAATAATAACATCTGCTTATATCTAAGCAGAAATGACCATAGTGGTTGTTGCAACGGAGTCAGTACTTATAATAGAAAAAAAAATTGTTACTTTAGTATAAGTAGCAACACAACCAAGGGCAACATAAGTAGTTGCAGTACTATTCTTTATTTACAGCTTATTTAAATGTAGACATTAATAAACGTTAACATCATAAGCTTAACAATTCCAATCAATCAGCCAAAAAACGAGTTTATATTCCTAGTAAATTTCAATGTATCTGCTCAATTGTGTATGCAAACTACAGCATCTTGATTGTAAATTTAAACAAAATGCACGAACAAATGACACAAAAGAGTTGTTTTTTTTAAACGATGTAGATATATATTATCATATAGTTTCATTCACAGATCATTGTCATGCACTCCATAAAGACACAATGATGATGGTTGTAAAAGAAATATTACATGGCTTTATTGTGCTTGTTTATGATAAGCTGACATAAAACAATTCATTTTATGATCCATAAATTAACACAACGAAATTTGATCGGTTGATATAGCGATACTATATTTACTATTCAGCAAATCCGGTTTTTCCTCGTTTTTCGTTTGGTCTAAAAACAGCTTTGGTAATGGGAAACCGTTTTTGCGCGCATTGAAATAATCTGGTCTATAATAGTCATAGTTTAAAACAATTATTTGACATAAATTGGAAGAAAATATTTTACCGGGGCGCAATATTTTACTATATTGAAAAAAAGTAGAACTCTTCTCCCAACGCTATCCACTACTCAAAATTAATCATTTAATAAAATGGATCTGAATAAGATTATAAACAGCGCATTAAGTGAAGTGAACACCAGACGACCACAGAATGCGACATTTGGAAAGTAACATTATTTGGTTCAAAATAACTATCAAGATTTAAAAAAATATCGATATCAATAAGTTTGCTTAATTCGATACTTAGTTTCGGCTGTTGGTTAATAAAAACAATAATGGAATGCAGATTGTATTTAAGTAGTGTTCTGATTAGTTTTCCCAAATGCCAAAAAAGATGTCAAGAGCTAAATGTTAACATTTATTTTTCCATTTGGTACAATCGTTTTCATCAAAAGATTATAATACGGCCGAAATAAAGATTGTTTCATTGATATCGACTTTCGTATGTTAATTTTTTTGTCTTTTTAATAAGGTGTATATATGTAAGTAAAATTGAAAAAATAATAAAAATGGCACAGAAACCCAACAATAATACAGATAAATTGTCAAAACAAATAGTGAGCATAATCTTACGAGTCAATATCAATGTTTGAATACTCTATTTTAGGTAAAGTAGTTGTAGCAACATAATCATTATATTGGAATTAGTGCAACGGCAATGTAAGAAATATAATAAATATTAAAATTGTAAAGTTTAACAACTGCATTGATATTACAAGAACCAATACTAACAAAAGCAGTGCAACATATATTAATAGAACGGCTGAGCTGAAAATACTAGAAAAAGACAAGTCCATAATATTTTGTGATAAATAGAATGAAAATGTTCATATGATATTTAATAATGATTTGCTTATTTTTAAGCTTGTTTTTGGTGAGTTATGAAATTATCAAGAGACAGAAGCTTGCTGACGATGTTATTGCTTGCCGGGGCCCTGCTGCATTCTGGGAACTGTAAACATGGTAATATAAAGTCCCATTGTGCCCTTTTCAGAACTATTATTGTTACTAAACACACAACTGTTGCTCATTAAAAAAAACGCATTGTAGTGATCACATAAAGATGGAGGGATACACCAGTGTCTGAGAGCCATTAACAGAAATATATACAAAAGATTATACTCTGTTAACAGCACTTGTGTTCGTTGCATGCAGTAACGTCACTTTAAAATCACTCGTTAACTTATCATCTTTGTAAAATTTAAGTATTTTTTGCGGTGTGCATACCAGTTTAATCAGAGTTGCACAGGTTATAGAACAATTAATAACAAGTTTGTCATATACGATGACACCATATTTTATCTGATCATATTCCATGAGTCCCTTTGTTTGTCACACTATGTGTCAACTCATCGTTTGCAAAAGTGTTATTCGTAACGGCTTGAAATGGTTACACAGTCATCTACGTGTTGCTTAAATACAAAAAAAGTGTCATAATTATGTGCCGTGTGTGTGCTCTATAACTGTTAATTTGTAAAATAGTTTACACTTAAACGTTTCTATATTACTGCAAGCGTCAAATATCCTTACACAGATATTGAGTTATTTTATATTTTGTTACAGTGGTTGGTCCCGTAATTTGTTTAAACGATGACTATACAGTGAAAGCAGCTGTGGAGCTTAACTGTTTATACCTAAGCAATGCAAATGTGGCGGTTGGCTATTATAGGCAACAACCGTCTGATAAATCGTTTAACAGAATGATAGCTATTGTAGGAAATGCAAGCAACTGTCAGATGACATCTTTGCCAGAAAACATTGGGTGTAGGTGTGTTAGCAATAGACATGTTAGCTGCACAGTTTATAATCTAACGACTTCGAATGAAGGAGAAGAATGGAAATGTGCAATACCAGACGACGATGTTGGTATCTTTAGCGATGTTGTGAGAATATCAGTTAACAACAGCCTCAGTAAGTGAAAACAATCATCAACATTTTGTCCGATGTGAATTGTATAACATTGTGTTTATAATTGCTTTTTCGTATTCTACGTTCACAGTTATATTTTTATTCTTCATAAACATATAATAACTGTTCCATTTTATTTGCTATTTTGATAACTCAACGACGGTAAAAGTACAGGCTGTATGCTCACCAATCCAAAGAAACATTATAACATACTGTATCGGAACACTTGATATTAGAATGTACATATGCGTATAAAGTATTCTTTTTTAAGATTAAATATTTTACATTTGTGTACGTTGTCCTATCAACGTATTTAACAATGCCACATGCAGTGTTTTGCACATCATGACCGTTATGTCAAGTTAAACATTTGCTTCATTGTAGAGCATTAAAAAAAAACATTTTATTCAAAACATTGTATCATCCACTACTAATAAATAACCTTAGTCCGTGTTTTACAGGTATGCAACTGTTTGCTGAACATGATACACAGGTGGTGATAGCTGCACCTCTTCTTGTCATCATAGCCTTAATGGTGGCAATAGTTTTGCTGCTTTGTGCAGGTATTAAATGATTGTTTAACCTTTTCAGAAATGGAGAAACCTGGTATTGGAGTAACGATCAAATTGCGTGTGCTTTATTAACAGCTTATTTAAGTTATTGTGAAGATTATTATTATACAAATTATATCAAGTTCGCTAGATTTGGCACAATTTCGTTAATGTTGCATATGATCGAAACTGATTTTAAATGCTATAAGCACATAAATGTAAGCGTAAAAGTATTTCGAATTTCGACATATTACAGGCTATTGCCCCAGCCACCAATACAAAAGTGGTAGAAAGGAAGAGCTATCAACGAGTGTAGTATTGACATCAACTGAAGATACCCCGGGAAGCGGAGGAAAGAATTAATAAATGAAGCGCCAGCTAGTGATATATCCAAGAACAACTAGATAAATATGACTCTGGTCTACTTACCAACTAAAAAACAAAATAAGCCAAACATTGACAACATCGGTATAAATACCTTCTAGAAGGCCATTAGACTGCATTTTCTGTATAAAGCTGCGACGCGCTAAAAGGTTTACAGTAATTGTATTGAATTAATGACAATATAATGAACATCATCAAATTTGTGTTTTATGCAAATAAAATGCATTTAATATTATATATTTCCATACGGCAAATATGTCAACACTGTTATCTTTTTCTAGTAATTATCAACAAGTTTATAAAATAAAATAAAAGAGTGGTTTCAGTTCTCGTTATGTTACCCAACCACCTTAAATATATTGACTGCACACGCTGAAATAAAAATACAACCGTGTGCGTGTTTTTATATAACAACGCCTTATTTGTCGTATACAAAAAAGTCAAACAATGAGAGGGGTCCATTATGAGTAAGCCGATACCGCATACTCTGAATGGATTACGTGTTGCTTGCTTAAGAATTTGCATTTTCTTCAACGTCTTACAAAACTCATCCACTTACTCTAACAATGCAAAATAAGTTTAATTTAAAACAAAACAAGCATTAAACACAATACTTTTTTGATTTGTATTGCATATTGCTAACACGCAGGTAAATTGTGTTTGCTAACAAAATATAATTAAAACAATAAAGAAAGTTTAAAATAATTTATCGTAGGGTATCTGTAAAAGCAGCTATTTCAAGTTTAAATTATGTTTGTTGTGTTATCATAGGGATCATAATACCATACCAAACATTATTAATAGTTGCTATCAAATAATAAAAAAAAACTATTATCCAGAAATATATTGGTTATTTTGGTGTAAATTACAAATTTGAGACCTGTTTGCTTTAAGTTATACAACATACTTAATGACGCAAATATAGTTTAATGTATTGTAAACACTGTGAAATTCCTTAATAAAAACAAAAAAAAATACTATGACTAGTATCTTAAGACTTGTATACGGGCTGGGATGTTCCGTTGTTGGACAGGCATGGCAAGACAAACGTGGTGGGAAATGAGTTCGTCTCGTCCTTGATAAAGGTGACAGGCGACTCGAACGAATGTTAGAATATTGATCAGGCAATTTATTAAAGGCAGATAACGACGATTTAATGACATTATTGTGTAGAGTGCTATTTAGACGGGTGTTTTTCAAGAGCACTTCCTTATTATCGACTGCAGACTTGACGTATATTTTCTACCACACAAAATGGATGTATGGGTTGCGTGTGGTGTATGGGTGAAACCGGCAGCTAATATTTTATCCTCACAGAAGAGGACCCGTGAAGTATACATTTTTCCATGAACCATACTAGCACCCTTTTTTATAAAGTAACAAAATACTCGTGGACTAGGATTTGGCGTAATGATAAGTTTATTTAAACCATTGACAGTAAATCAATCCCGCGATCGTCACTAAGCACGACTGTGTATTCACAAAGAATTAGTGTATTGCATCAAACTACACTATCAATGAATAAAAGAAGATGAAATTATTTCTTATTTAACAGTGAAAGATATTAACTTGTCGATATTCATTTGAAAGAACGTGTGCAGTTGATAATTAATGGCCGCTACTTGTTCAAATTATCAAATCGGTTCAGGTGAATATATTAGCGTTTATGTCTCAAATATGAATAACTGGAAGTAAAGATACCTGTTCTTCCATCGAATTTAATATTGGTCCGCTCAAGTGATATATTTTGGGAAAAAAAGATATCGTTCTTCTGTTTGAAACTTTTTGAATTATACATTTGCGACAATAAATACAAGCAGATAATAAGTATTGAAAAAACTCATTTTATTTTGGGGAACACTTTTTCATTAGGGGAGACCACTGTGAGGAGTAGTGAAAACCTAGTGAAGGTTTTGACCTCCCTCTGTCTTAACGGATACATAACTGTAAAGCTCGGAACCATTCAAAATATTTGCGTTGTGTTTGCTTCCTGTTGTCTATGCGGGTCACAATCGCTATATACAAACTTTGCTTAATATTTCTAGTTATGAACAATACGTTGAGCATTTTAAATTACTTTTCAATAATAAGTCAAACAACACGTTGTTAATTTCAAGATGATTTATTGAGTTTAAATACATTGACACTGTCACATTTAAAAACATTACCTTTGATCTTTTGACATACATTTTTGCTCACGATATGCATGTACTTCCGTTGGCAATGCGGTCGTTTGTTTCACTGGTTTATTGTTTTAACTTTCATATTTGTACGTTGCCATAGGATATCAGGATATCAGGATACATGTTCTGAAAACACTCGAACGAAAAAACCAAAACTAGATAACAATATTGTTTGTATGGGGTTTGGAGAATTCAATGAAGGCGAAAACAAAATAGTAACTATGCGTTGCTTTAAATAATAATTGTACGTGGGAGAATGCCTTCCCTTGCGCAGAATACTTGGAAAAGTATAAACCTTTGATCGATTTGTGTTTACTTTTGTAAATAGCACATTCAGACAGTATACATGGTCTTGGAAGTGTGCTTTCTTCTATTTGTAACATGTTGCTTGAGAACAATATCGCTACAGGTCTAACTATAATTAAAACATAATTATAAGTTTTTTTATCTTTCATACCAACATATTTTCCTCCGTATAAAATTAAAATCCATTGGATCAATAGACAAACAAACGATAATCATTACCATTGCAACGTTTTTAAACAATGCATTTCTGAAACTGAAATTATTGGCGGGCTGAGCGTGACTTCCGGACAATCCTCCGCATAGTAATTATACTCTTCATGAAACCGTGGAAAAACTGATGATGTAGCACACGACCTGCACATATTTTAAAACAATCAAGTATCAGAATAAAATGAAACACTGTGGTAAGACTAGTTTCTATGGGAAGCCAAAACTGAATAATGTTTTCATGATTTAGCAGCCTTGCGTTTTATTGTACTGATATGACAATAACTATAAACGCCGTTACGTGTGTATCTAATAACAATCCCATTTACTTATTTGGTTTCTCTTCGTTTAAGTGTTTCAATATTACTTATTCTATATCTTGAACAGTTTAATAATTTTCCGCTTAAAAACGTGTTGTATTTTTTTAAATAAAAAAGGAGGAATTAAAATAGTTGTACATCAGTCACGTGACAATCATTGAGGGTTTTTTCATCATTATTTGAGCATATTTCGGCATATTTTTAAACAATGTTGGCAATATTGGCATTATTTTACATGTCCATGGACACTGGTAAGTTTGCATGTAGAATGTTCCTGTTCGCTAAATATATTTTTATTAAATGTTTAAGTTAACAATCAGATTGTTAAAACATTTGTAAATGTAACTAAAAATACGATAGAAACCTTTTTTACGTAAACTAACTAACAAATACTTCCTTTACTACATTTTCATACAAAGCATATCTTATATTATTCTCAACAATAGTGTAACAGTGATTTGAATATCTTTGTAATAAGGAATCACGCCAACCGTGACCCTTGGTATCATTACGGTAACGAGACTTTTTTTAATGCGTTCACCCTCCAAAACAAATGGGCAGCATAGCGACTATTAATTGCTTCGTTTGAATGAATGTAGGCATAGTTTAAACATAAAAATATAACGTAAGACAGATACATCGTTTCGTGTTTAGGTTATTGTATACACTTGATAAAAATCAACAGTTGACCTATAAGGCTGTGCTTAAATGACAGTTGTCTGATTTACCATTTCTTTATCTCTTTAAGATTACTATTATCTCTAAGCTAGGAGTATCGGTATGTTTAAGACATGGAATTCGCCCGTTTCCTCTTAGATGCTGTAACTGCGGCCACTTGTAAATATAAATTTAAAAATATAAGGTCTCGTTCAACAAGACGTTTGTCATGTTTGAATGGTGTTCGCTCACCCCAATTTCTTTAATTCGCATAAACGGAAATTGTTTGTCATGAGCTTCGACGAGTGTGAAACTGTAAGGGAAGGTCAACAAAGTTTCTGCACACACCTGAACTAACGTTCTCTGTCCTCAAAATGCATATTCTGACCGTGTCGGGCGAATTTTTCTGACTGCACAAATAGTTCAAACTCAACATTTCAAACATTTCGCATAAGCTTACAAAATAGCGCCTGAAAAAGTCTTCTTACTGAGATCATGTAAGAACACAGTCTTGTATACTTGATACAAACTGTATCAAATGTGCAACAATATGCATTGATGGCTTTACCTGCGATAGTATAAAGCAAGCTTGACAGTGTTAGGCTGAGAAAAGAGCCTTTTAAAACTGCTTATTGTGTTGTCGTATTTGTTGTCCAGTCAGATATAGGCACTTGGTCCCTTACAAAGTACTTTTTTTAGAAAACAAGTTGCTATTTTGAAGATATGCTGAATTTTAAGTAAACGTAAAACGGCAAATCAAATACCACGAAAAGTATGTCTCAACCTATGAGAGGCATGTTTTAAACAATTATATCAAAGTATGACATATGTCTAGATGTCATAAATGAAACGCGATTATATTTCAAACATTACATTCACGAGTAACCAAAAATGGATACAATTTATTTAGTTTTTTTTTCAGGAAACATATTCATGAAACCAACGTATGGTTAATTGTGCGCTATATCGCCCTAATATTTAGAACATTTAGTTATATAAGACATTCGTTTTGTAAGCCAATTATAAAACCGTATTATTTATGCATGAGGACATGTCAAAAAAATGTATGGCTGTATGCATATACGTCGTGAGAGGAGTGTTATACCTATAGCAATTCCGATGCGGAATTTAAATTAAATATTCTTAAATTACTATGTTCTTCAGATAAAAAAGAAGCTTAACGTGACCTTAAAATAATCTATTTGTGTTTTAGGTGCAAATTCAGTAAGAATTCAATTAACTGAAACGTACAGTAACACGATTGTGGAACTATCATGCGCCTACCAGAGCGACGAGGATGTCGCGGTTGGTTACTATCAGAAACTACCTCTCGAAAAGTCATTTGGGAGAGAAATAGCTGTTGCAGGAAATGTAGGCAACTGTACTATAACTCCATTGCCGAACAATATTGTGTGTATATGTGTCACCAACAGACATGTTAGCTGCACAGTCTATAACATCACAACTTCCAATGAAGGAGAAGAATGGAAATGCGCAATACCGGACACGATTGTTGGTATTCATAGCAACGTAACAGTTGGTATCTTCAGCAACGTGGCAAGAATATCTCTTCAACGTAAGTTTACTCAATTACAAGTTTAACAAATTAACATATTTACAAAGCTGCAATTTGCAGTGTGTAAAAAAATATCACCTTGCGTAATAAGTATGCAATTGATTTAAACCTGGATGTGTTCGTATAAGAATATCAGGAAGATTGTATTTACCATGATAAGATAAATATACTTTTTTGAACTTTGCCGCACACTTATGCCCGAAGTGTGTTACGTTGTTTTCCTTCTACATTTATTTCAACTAGTGAACGTACATACTTACATGATGTAGGCAAATAAGTTATTTAATTTATTCAAACTCGACACAGATGGACTTTCGTTTTGATATGTTCAGGTAAAAATCCAACGGTTACTACCGAATCCGCTGAACGCATCAATAGAAGTTCTTTTATAACGACATGGAGTACAGAGAGTGATACCAGCCTCGAAAACGTCGGAAGTAAGTGTCATGTGTAGTTTCTTGAGACAAGTGATGTACTTATGTTATCTTATGTGGTAAATATATCGACACGTAGTACATGATAATTTTATAGCAACTTAACCTTTGTTATCTTACCCATACGTGTATATTATGATGTTAACATCAAATTAATTCTACATATCTATAACATATGTGAGTACATATTAAGAAATATTTTCCAAATATTGGTTATGATCTCAAAATTGATTAACGTCCTGATCCAATTGTTACAGATATCTCTTAAAATGTTGTGACTGAATCAGTTGTTGATTATTATGTAACCACTGAATCAAACAGAGATTTTAATGAAAGGTCAAAATATTTTTCCAGAAGGGAATTCTATTCAAAATTAAGTTTTAACAATTTCAAAAGAATTAAAATAAAAATAAAACGTTCGCCATTTATAGTTTGATCAATAGCTTTCATGTGTGCTAGTTTTAATATAAATTAATGTAGAACAAACATACTTGAAATACAAGACATATATTTTGTTATCTAGAAACCCAGCCGTTCACCGAAGATAGGACCAATATTGTGGTCATCATTGCATCTGTACTTGGAAGTCTCATGCTTGTGGTGGCGGTCATGGTTCCTCTGTGCAGCCAATGTCGCAAATATTGGGAGACATTGAGCGGTAACTAGACCTTAAGTGGGACTTGTTCACAGATTTTCATGTTGTTAAATGTCATTGTATGTATTTACTGACAAACTTAATATACAACAAGTTAAGTTTAAGACAAGGTTTTATAAATAAAAAAATCATTTAGAACGATTCCAACTCGAGACCTTTTGGAGCAAATTGTAACGCGCTGTCACTTGACCCTTTGGGCTTTTAAAAAAACAGTGTACTTTTAACGCTATGTTAGTAATACATGTATTTCCCAAACATCGACAAAAAGCATTTCAAACGCTTTATTATTTAAGCAATTCCGATTTTCGATCAACATACGTATAATTTTAGAATTATTCGTAGTCAAAAAATGCTTTGTTTACTATGATTCATACATTGGTTATATTAATTAATGGCAATTTGTGTTTTAATTGACACATTTCAAAACTGTGAACGAGTCTGATTTAGTCCATTGAAATCGTGTTGCTTTCTATGCTTCGTTTATGTTTTTCATAAGAACGGATGCATAAGTAACTTTTACAACAAATATATCACGGTAGTTCTATATATCCCTATACACTTTACTTCAAACATTGGCCAGCGCCGCATAATTATTTTTACAAAAGTCGTTTTATCCTACCTCACAGAGCATATGCCCACTGAAGAAGGTTCCGGTCCCCCAAGCGTGGTGAACAATTCTACCTCACAAAGGTATGTCGAAACAGCCGATGGCAGTACTCTAGACAGTCGTTATTATATCGGTCGCATCGCTGGAACCGCCAGCCAGCCACCTTCGCAAGTGATTAACTCAGAAGGTAATATAGAAGACGGCACAAATCAGACTGAAGCGAACGGTGATACCGATCATTACTCTTATATCAGCAAGACATACAGTTCCATTCCACAAATAGGTGTCGATACAACCGATGTTATTAGTCTAGACAGTCTGTATGATATCGGTCGCATCGCTGGAACCGCCTGCCGGCCACCTTCGATTGCCAGTAACTCTGAAGCAAATGTGGAGGACGGCACAAATCAGACTGACGCGAACGGTGATACAGCTCATTACTCTGTTGCCTCCACAGATGATTTACCACCTAAGGTTATCGCGAATAAAAGGCTGCACGAAGAATGCATGTTTAATATGGAGACCATGGAAAAAGCAGCTTACGCACATAATTCGTCAGCTGTCCCGACAGATGACTCAAGTCTTTACGCAGCGACCGGGGACAAAAGTCTTTACGCAGAATGTTTACCAGATAGTTTGATAACCACTAAAAGTCATATTTCTGACAAAATGTCGGACATGGTGGAAACGGAAAACCGGAGTTTCTCATTAAAAACTTTCTTGGCGTATAAAAAACGAAAGAGTAAGGCGGCCAAAGCTAAAGCATCGCATTCGACATCTGAAGTGTCGTTTCACTCAACTGTGCAACTCTCTACACGTGGTAAGTGGCGTTTCTGTTATTTGCAATAACTCCTTTAATTGAAATTTGCTTTTAGATTAGATTAGATTAGATTTATTTCAACATAAAATGCATAGATTTACATGGCAGCATGTTATATACACACAATAAGTAATAAAAACAACCTGCATGTATAAACAAAGCCATGTCAATCAACATTTTACGTTAAGGATTGCACAATAAAGGGTTTGCAATTAAACCCTTATTTCCATTGTGGTCCTTTAGTTATAATATTGTATGACATAGGAGACAACGTGTTATATCACAGTATATAGTAATATCACAGTAAATAATAATGAAAGACATATGACATATTTAANACTAGATAGCAGTTCGGTGAACTTTTCCCGCCTTGGCGGGTTCCCTGACGAACAGGGAACCATTCCGATGTATGGCCACGATTTTTCACACAACTAGTCATGTTCGAGTATAATTCCATGAATGCGAGCAGTGAAGTGTCGTCTATTTTTGTGTGGAGCTTGTAAAAGAGGCCGTCATGCCACACTTTATCGAACGCTTGTCTCCCATCCAAGTAGCACACGTAAAGCTTTGATCCATGTTCACGTGCAAAATAAACACTTTCACGTAACGTGAATGACGTCATCAGACAGCCAAGGCCCTCCTGGAAACCACACTGTTGAATGTTAAGGTCGGCCATCATATTTGTACTACAACGTTGAAACAGCACAGATTCGAAGAGCTTTTACACAAAAGAGGTAAGGGTTATAGCTCTGTGGCTATCCGGATTTTCCTTTGGTTTCGATCCTCCTTTATGTAGGGTTATTATTACACCACGCTTGAGAATGTCAGGAATGTACACTGTGCGAAGAATTGCAGTGAAGAGATTACCTAATAATGGCAAAACAGCACTCGCTACTGGTTTGAGATGCTCGTATGTTATACCATCATATCCAAGAGCCTTTTCCTTTGGACAAGAACGTATTCGTCTCTCAATGTCTTCGGGCATTACAGTGGCGTTGTGGTCAGTTATCAATGTCTCACGCAATCGTCCGACGTTTTGTGACACATGCTCACGCCATTTGCCATCAAAATGTTCAGAGTTAGATGGCGAATATAGTCTTTCAAAATAAAGCCCCCATTGTTCCGTAATCGCCTTCTGGACACGATATACAGTTTTACCGAACTTGATACCAGATGTGGACTTATTACAGTTATGGGCCATACGTCGTGAGTTGACCTGTTTCCAGAAATCATTTGTATTCGTTTCTGCAGATTCGTCTATTACCCGGTTCAGCTGCATCATATGCTCACTTGCTGCCTTTCTTTGGGCTCGCCGGAAGTCCCTCTTTGCCGCCTTATAGGACATATACTTTGTGTTAGTTTTGTTCCTCGGACGTCCAGCACGACACCAATGGGACTTATTAAAACGCATCTGTTTATGGTATTCACGTAAACCGCTATCCCAGCTTTTAAATGTGACTGAAATGGTCTGTGACCTATACATGTTCCTGCCGCCTCTGTCAGTACGTCACATAACATAGTATATGTTGAGTCAATACTTTCTTTACTATTGCACACATATGTACATTGATTCAAAGAGTTTGTAACATTTCCAACATAGTCACTTATTTGTGCATCCGTGGCTCTTTTCCAGTTAATACATTTAACAGATTTTTTACTGACGTTGAATTTACCGTCTGACATAGGCAAGTTTATGCTAACTGCGACCGGCCTATGTCTAGATACATTAAGACAATCATCATCTTAAATTTCACAATGCGAAACGAGATCAATACAGTCACTAGATAAACAAATATAGTCAATCACTGATTCATATACATCATCATATGATACAAATGTAGATTTCATACCCTTACAAACTGGCAAACAATTTACAGGTATATTCCGCGAATCTGAGAAGAACTGCCTAAGAAGCAAACTTCTTGGTTCGTCAAAGTCATATTCCAACAAGCGGTCGGCCATGTCATTATCGTAAACGTTTAGACGTATCACAACCTTTCCTGGACTTGACTTAGAGGGGAAAACACGTATCATTGACACAGTTGGGCCTTTTTGTTCTATAACTTTTTTAAGAATGTCCGTATTAACCTTTTCACTTAGGCCAAGTAGACAGAAACGACGCGTCCGCCTGCGTCGTTTCACTTCCAAGTCACCCCCCTCCTGCCAGTCACCTGTAGGTATGTCATCTGACGGCTCTGTGACACGAACCGGTATCGGGAATTGCACTGACGTTTCCTGCGACGAGTATTCTGTCGTTGTAGGGACACGACGCGAGCTGGCCCGATTGCTCAGCTTATCAACATCATGAGTTTTATCGGAGACTAGAGGTTTATCGCACTGATTGTCAAACACTTCCGGCACAGAGCTAACATCGCTCCTTATGTCAGACGAACCTATGACCGATACGCAGATCGGAGCCGCGGTGAATGTTACACTGCTATCTAACACACAGTTTCCAGTATATTCCGTGTTTAGATCCTGATTATTGACATCATCTAACAAAGGGTGACCCTCAAAAACCCTAAGTCCGTCCTCTAGCTCAGTGAACCTCGCCACAGATGCACTGACTAAGTTTCTAATGGCTGATAAAGTGCTGTCGGAACAGTCCTTTATGGCCTCCTTACACATCAAAATTTGTACCTTGATTGACCGAAGTGAGTCCTTTGTAGATTCCGTTTCCTTCGTGTGCAGCTCGTTACTGGCATACATAGCCTTTTTGAGAATCAGATGATCCGCCTGAAGGGTAGAAATCTGGTCTTTCAGTATGCAGATATCACTAGAACACATACTTTGCCGTGCTGATCATCGACTTCAGCATGTACGGGTCTCCACCTTCAGCAACCTCAATAATAGCGTAAATGTTTTGTGCAAGCCGAACCGGAAGTGGCTCGCCGCTCCGTGTAAACATTTTTTTTTTCTTGAGCACAACATCTTCGCTAAACGGGAAGTCCTCACACGTTTGCTTTAATTGTTCAAAGTATGTATTGCGTATCCGTTCAAGGTAAATTTCACTAGAAGAAAATTATCTCATAATTTGCAAAACGCACATATCTCTAGGGAGCTCGTGAAAAAACTGTGAAAGTTTCAGAAACTCCTAAAATGCCCGGATATCGTCAGATTCGAGATCGTCGATGTTTAGCGTCCCTTCGACGCCATAAGGATCACCGCTTCGTGAGAACCCGTTTATGACCCCCTGGCCAGGTGAGCCGTTATCCATGATCATATATTCCGTTATACGGACTCCTCAATTATCCTCGCTAACCCAATCAAGCGGCTTTATCAAGCAGCTTATCAAGCGGCTAATCAAGCGTGACGAAATTTTGGCCGACAATATAATTTTGAACTTTGACCTCGCAAATATAATTGCTATTACATAATGGAGACAAAGATGTATCAGCTAAGTCAATATTTCTTTGACTAAAAGTTATGAAAGTATGTAAAACTTTTTGTCCACTCACAGTTATCACATTTATCCAAACAATATCCGTTTATTCCTCACAAAACACTTCAAAAACACCAAAATAATAACTCAGATTTGAAATACGTTTTTATCATACCGAAACCGGAAATTTCATTATGACATATAGAACATATGCATAATTAACATATGCATTTGATGTTTGCCTATTATCTTTTATAAATGATATTAAGATATTAATACTAAAATGCAATATTTGTTCACACACGATTATAATGCAAAGGTGTACAATAAATCTCAGAGAAAAAACATCGTAGTGTAGCAGTTTTAATTTTTTATCACAAAACAAATGAAATATGTCATTATGTAAACAACAATCTGTTGACGACTGAGTTGTTTTCATTTCACGTTTAAAAAAAAATATATATCTAGTTTACAAATATAACTTAACAAGACATTTATGCTCATAGTTGTTTTAACTGCTGGTTTATATCCATCTTTATTTTATTTTATTGTAATTAATATTTTTAAATAAAAAATAATTTCAAAACGGAAATTCAATTATATGTTAATATTACTTTACATAAACTAGTTATCTTAATATATGTTAACCAAAGTATAACGTGTGTTGATTACCTGCAATATAGCGACGAAATTCATATTTTTATACGAAGGAATCATTCAAAACGTCATCCTTTGTAGGACTATACCTTCACTGCTTATATGACATAGAACTGTTAAGAAGAATGGGCACATAGCTCTATCGAATAAATTAATAACATATGTAGATACAATACTTCGTATTAATGTTCTTTTCGTCTTGAGAACGATCTACACCTGATAAACGGACAAGATGTGTTGTTTCTCATATAGTTATTATCTGGTTGGCCATCTCTTTAAAACCACAATTAAGAAGAAAGTTTCGCTTCGATATAAACTGTGTCAGTTTCTTCTTGTCAACTAGTCATAGATTATGATCAAATAAGGTTGTCTTCCAGAAGTTATAATGTTTGAATTGTGTTTGCTGACCGCAGTTTTTGCACTCTTGGACAGAAACTGACTAGCATGAGCTTTACGACTGTGAAAACATTAAGATCAGCAAGGATTCTGAAAACACGTGAATATACGTTAATGTTCACTTTCCTTAAAATAAATTATTAAATTATGTGTATATCCGGACAGTTCAGTAATTTGTCGGAAGATATAGCCTGTTAATTATCATCCTTTTTTTCAAAAACAAGTTGCTGTCTTATATATTAAGTATCAAAAAGTACACTTTGCGTTTAAAACAGCATTACATTTAAATGGTAATATTCTACAATCAATTGGATTTTAAAATTCCAATGGTTGTTTTAGACCATCAAAGGATGTAAATCCATCTCTTCGAACTTGTAAACCTTTATTTTATTACAAACAATATAATAAAACAATTGCATCCAAGTCGACATAAAAGGTCATATATTAACAACGATTTTAATTTGAAAGCTACATCCGGGAGTCATTGCAATAGAAATTAACTTTGCAGTACCTTATACAATTACGCTTACTGAGTGTTATTTCGTTCAACAGTTGAATGAAACTTTCGAAGCTTATAGTCCAAATGTTAAGTTCAAGCCATATGTGTGAATATGTAATTAGGTAATTTTGGTTTATATCATAATAACCTTTAAAACATTTTTGGATAAAGACGTAATATTTTTCTTCCTTTACAACCGAATAATTATGCATTATATAAATATTACATGTCTGACAGGGTCACAGTTAATTTGTCAACTTGAGGAAATACTGTCAACCGAGGCGAAGCCAAGGTTGACAGAATTTTTCCGAAAGTTTACAAATTTACTGTCACACTGTCAGACCTGTAATATTTATATTATTATACCGAAACAACTATTCAAACATGAACAGTTTATATGAACCATGAACCATTTTAATATTCAATAATTGTATTTAATTTCAGCAATGAACAACCATTAATATTTTGATAACAATAATAAAAGTACACTGGTTAACACAGTCTGTTTACAACGGAAATGCAAAACTGCGTACTGCGCATGCGCGAATGGGGCAGTTTAATTTTTTACCATTCCGCACGTGATTGCTAAGGTAGCGGGCGACAGTATTTTTGGACAGTATTTTTTTTCCCGCTGGGTCTGACTGTATTTCTATGTCACGATGGCCTATGGGAGTTTAGCATTGTGAATAAAAGTGAGGTATAATAATAAGAAATGTCCAAACAATTTTGAAAGTATTAGGTATTTATATAAAATAATAATCGTTAATTAATAGCAAAACAGAACCATCGAAAAATCATCGGCAAAGACAATAGGCGTACCTCAGGAGCCGAGTGGTTGGCAAACCGAACAAAATTCAGAAAGATGAATTACAGTTGACCACATTACTTAGAAAATCTAGGAGCTTGATAGTCTAAAATAGTTTCTTTGACACGTGAATCTAACGCTTCAATTCTATGTATTAAATATTGTCCAGAACATCCAGCTGTTTAGCTTCTACTGGTGTTTTTCGTCAAGCAAACTACGCCACACGACATTAGCCCTACATTGCGTCTTCAGTGTAATATAAATGGAAGTATGGTTAGCTGGTTCTGTAATAATGTTTAGTGAAGGAACACAATAGGATGATATGAAATATAAACAATAACGAAATATAAGCAATAACATACGGCACAACTGGACCGGACGTTTATAATCGGTCCTAACCGTTATATCGGCAGTGGACCTATTATATATGCCCATCTATATGCCGTTTGTCATTGGCTGAATATGTGACACCCGACGTTTTACTTAAAAATGAAACTATTTTGACTGCCTTTTTAAAGTCTTCATGACACTGAGATTCGGCATGAAGAAACCTATTACTGGTGTTGCGAAATCGGACATATTACATCGTAAAAAGTAGCGTATGAATTATACATATGATCGATCATCTAGAGAATCAAGTAATTATGTAACTTGCAATGTAAACTAGTCTATAATGCGAACAATTTGGGTTTACTGGATTGTAATACACTATCTATATTTATCGTTTAAATAAACAATGTTTAAGTTCCCATAACCGAGAGCTTGCGTTAAAGTACAATCGTTATCACCGAAAGTGAGTCAGTGCACTTGTCATAGTCATCCCCGAAAGCGAAAGTGATTTAATTATAAATTACTAGCACATTATGTACTTTCACACGCGATAGCTCAAAACTACGGAATCCGGTTAAGGCCACATTGAAGGTAGCATTCCACACTTTTAGAATATGAAATTATAATAACAACGACACGAATCGAAACATTCTAACGCATTACATGCCACATTTACAACGACACATGTCATCATATTCATATTTGATATTCAGTATAGATGTCGGAAAGAAATGTTGCAGCACAAAATTAAAATAAGCGCCATTGGTCATTTGTGATTGTCATTGGAAACTATCGAAGCGCAAAGTCTTTTGTCCCGTTGTATTTAAAATTCTTACGGTATTATTTCGTCGTTGATGACAATACCGGATTACCGGTAAGCCTCTTTGGTCCACTTTCGTCCAGAATGACAATAAACAGTGTTTTGTGTCGTGACCTGGCGTTAAACATAACACACATTCTTTACAAAATTACATGAGCAATAAGTGAACGGCCTGTGAAATCACATTTCCACTGTATAATTATTTAATACTAAGTTACCAATTATAGATAGATATCAATAACAACGCAGTAATGACCAGTTTCTATTTTAAAGATAAGCACATTGGTTTTCCAGCTTTCGTTTGCCGTGCGTCATTTTAAGTACATGAATGATGTCGGAATTATTTTTAACTACATGTTTCACTTTTTCTTTACGTAAATATCGGATTTCAGTCGACAAACTCAAATGCATTTGACGGCTGAAGGTGAATACAACAAATCTAATAGATATACACTGCTGTTTGTGTACCAAGCAAACCATTGAACTCAAGTGATTACAAACGGAGGTAAATATTAACTACGAAATAGTTTTCCATGTATATTTAAGTTCAAAATAACGCTTTATTTTCAAGCAGCACGGTACTATACACTTGGCCATTTAACATTTGTTTAATTAGATTTATTTTCAACCAGTATGTTTAAAAATTTGAATATATTAGGGCTCGTTGACATTGTTTGTTAAATAGAAATACATTCAAGTTTTGATTATATGTCTTCGCAATCTGTCTGCTCAGGAGCTACACTGTCCGCTATTAACCAATGTAGTGTGTCTAATTGAAATTAGACTGAATTTTATTCTCTTTTATTGCTTTTTAATTTGAATCGTGATGCTATGAACAGTTAAATGTTTAAGTAATAGTTATGTGCCAAGTACAATGTTTGGAGCTCGTTAAATCCAGTTTGAACATCCAGTCCTTTTGCATGATATTCACTGTGTTAAAAGATTGCAGTTCAAACGGTTGCAATGCAATTTTAATAAGAAGTGTTCTACATTGTTTATTGTTCATACTGTTTTTTTCTAATCTGTGTACAACAATAAGTTATGTTAAGCATACATTTAAGTTTAAATACTTTTAATGCTTTGAGTCAATAAAATGATCATCAACTGAACATATTTTTATTTATACACCTTTATAGACAAAATCTTAAAACATTTAAATGAAAACTGTTATACAAAATCTAGACAAATAAGAGTGTTCAATGTGTAACTTTACATAAATCCTGCACAAATAAATTTAGAGCTATTGCCACCTGTTTGCGATCCACAGTGTTATCGTACAGTTTCCAGTTTAATGAATACTGTAACAGGAAATATGCTCATGAGTTTACAAAAAGTTATTATAATGCATTATACAACATCATATGTGTTTGCACATTAGCATGCACATTACAATGATTCAAATGAAGGTAATATTAGACCTGTAAAATTACCTCTTCAGATGGGCTGGCACAAATCGAATTAGACGTGTTGCTGATAAGGAGGAATTCCTAAACTTTGCATATTTATTTTGATTCACTTTTTAAATGCGTAATCTTATTTATTATTTAAAAAAACTCTCAAATTATTCCGGTAAAACGCATGCAATTTCATAACAACGAAGTACTTTTTATAAAAACAAAATATCGATTTAATTGTTATATTATTTCATTTAAACGCAGTATTATTTTTCTAAACGGTATTTTTATTTGGTGAACAGTCATTCTATTATGTTATGGGTTTTAGTTGTATCGTTTCTTTAAAACTAATATAATTTCTGCTTATGCGACTAAATATTAAGGTCATACGAAATACAACGAAATAACGATTTAATATGAACTAATTACGATATAATATTACGGTTTTACGAAAACACATATCGTGTAAATGAGTTTTTTTTCCGAGCTAAGGCAATTATTATTAATAAATAATAAATAAAAAGGTGACGTTAATTATTATTTATGAATTCTCTTCACATGTTAACACAAAATTCATATTAGTGTCAAACATATCAAATTATACGTATTTAAATCATGTCAAGTCTCTTTTTTATAACAATATTTATCTGAACGTTTTTGAAACGAAACTCCTTATTTATTATAGTGCCTCTGCAGAAGACTGTTTCAATACTATCAAATGGCAGGTAAGGGATGTATGTGTCTAAAACAAATAATTTGTAAATTATTGATAAGTAATTTGGCAGTTAATTAGATCAATAGATCTTAATTAGGCGGTATCAATATTCAAAAATAGTTTATGTTTAATGTCACTTAAACATTAGCTGTTAGCATTTAATGTCTTTACGGCATTTGGTCGATTGTCTTTGTTAAGAAATCGCCGCGTATTTAAACTATCCAAAAAGTATGTTATAATAATCGTTATTGTTCTGAACGTGATGTGCTTGTTTTTGTTGATCACATAAGAGGTTAAATAAAATCAACTATCCGAAAAAGGGAACTGATATTATAATAGGCCTCAGCAAAAAGTACTTTATATATGTATAGTACATATATGTACAGTTTATATAACGGACTGAATTACTCACTCAATAATAATTCAGTAGTGCATTTATTTAATGTTCACATATTATCTTTATCAATTTTATCTTTAATTTATCTTTTAATTATAATTATGTTTATATTCTTGATTGCAGGTGGACATGATGTCGAAATATCTTTATCTACAAACTATTTAAATGGTACCAGTGTCGAACTACGACGTGATCACAACAGCAGTCAACACGTATCAGTTGGATTCTATAAGAAAATTATATCGTCACACACATTTGCAAGAACAATTGCAATCGGAGGCGACAACGGTAACTGCAAGGTCACGCCCTTACCAGACGACATC
>VMBQ01007701.1:27237-43655 GCA_007657795.1 Dreissena rostriformis | reverse complement strand
TTTACTGATCATTAAGGGGAATTTTATGATATTTCCAGCAATGGTTTTAATAGAATAATCGGTATGTGCTTATTAAATGTTTTAGACAAATCAATGTTGATGAGCGTTTGATTTTTATATTAAATACGCGTATTCAACGTGTTTGTTATTTTAAATAGAGCATCTGTGTTCAAAGCAATACAATAAATATCAAACATATCTTTTTAGAGATATGGTTAATATTGACCCCCTTGAAGAGTAATGTCCACCTCTGCATTCGGGCAAAATAGATATCACAGTATACTTCTCAAAGTCATATGAAATGTATTAATTATAGTAGGATGTACTAGTCCTTGAGGTGATGAAACCATTACAAATCATGTTTCCTCCTACGTGATGGTGCACTCTGACACCTCAGCAAATTGTTGGGAACCTTGCTACAGTATATTCACGATTCCGGGAAAGTATGTTATACCTGAAAACATGACACGTTAATGTTCTGACGTTACTGAAATTGTGTATTTTGTATCTGTCCGTGTATTGAACATACATAAATCACATATAATTACTTGATGGCTAGAAACATACTTTTGTTGACATTGCTATGATGAGTTGATAGGCGTACCCGTAGTAAGGGTCTATTGTTATCCTGTGGTTATCCAAATGGTGTTGTCATTGTAACTGCCATGTAGAGCATTTAATCTAAACTTTTACCTAGACAAAATTGCAAAAGAATATCTGATTGTTCTGGGCAAAAGTTTAAATGTTAATAAGGTTAATGTAAAAAGTTGCAATTCAATCAAGGTGGGGAAAGTCGTTTAAAAACAATTTTAAAGCGCGCTGTTTATCGTCTTTACTAACGGCACGTACACTGTGCCATAATTGCATTTTAGTAGGGTCGATATATGAAAAAATACCTTTAACCACCAAAACAATTGCTACAAAAGGTATTTTAACTGATCCTGGTAGGGTAGAAGGTCTTTTAAAATATATCAAAAGTTTACAACAATCGGTCCTCCGGAAAATTGTTTTTTTTCCAAGATGGCCGCCAAGATGGCCGCCAATACCTATTAATGATTATAACTATGTAACTCTACAATCAAATTTGATGAGTTTGGTGTCTATACCTAGGTTTAAAGGGACAAAGAACACATAAAAATCATCAAACATTGTTTAAGTTTACAATAGAACAAACAAATCCAACATGGCGTCGAAAATAGCCGCCAAGATGGCCGCCAAAACCTATAAATGAGCATAACTATGAAAATATCCACTCAAATTTGATTATTTGGTTGCTTTACCAAGGTTTCAAGGGGCAAAGAACACTTAAAGATCATCAGACAGTGTTTAAGTTTACAATAGTACACCCAAATCCAAAATGGCGTCTAAAATGGCCGCCAAGATGGCCACCCAAACCTATAAATGATAATAACTATGTTACTATCCACCTAAATTTGATGAAGTTGGTGTCTATACCTAGGTTTTAAGGGCAAACAACATATAAAGATCATCAGAAAGTGTTTCAGTTTACAATAGTATACACAAATCCAACATTTCGTCTAAAATGGCCTTCAAGATGGCCACCAAAACCTATTAATGATCATAACTATGTAAATATCCACTCAAATTTGATTATTTTGGTGGCTATACATAGGTTTCAAGAGGCAACAAATACATTAAGATCATCAGACATTGTTTAAGTTCATTATATTTCACAGAAATCCAACAAGGCGTCCAAAATAGCCGCCAAGATGGTCACCAAAATCAATTTATGATCATAACTATATTACTATCCACTCGTATTTGACGAATTTGGTGTCTATACCGATATGTCGAGGGGCAAATAACACATTACGATTGTCAGACATAGTTTAAGTTTATTATGTTACACATAAATCTCACATGGCGTCCAACGACACAAAACGAAGGACAGCCAGTCCATTACTTTTGACGTGATGCTTGTTATGTGAAACGCCATAGTTTGGACCTGCCGCGATTTCTGGATTTTGACAAGAGAATCGATATTTTTCAGCTTCAGGCAACACTGAATTGGCAGGAAATGATGCGTATCTTGCATCACCACAGCCAGTTCCCTGGGCNCACGAATGTCCTTATGAATCAAATATATTGACCATGGTACAAATACATGCGTTACGATTAAATATCGCAAACAAATATGACTTGTTACCTACTAATTGCTCGCATCACGCTTATTTGAAATTATACCGAAGAAGCCATCACTTGATGTAAAGAAACATACTTGTGTTGACTTTGCTATGATTTGTTGATAAGCATTCCCGTAATGGGGGTGTATCGTTAGACTGTGGTTATTCATATTGTGTCGTCATTGTCACTGCCATGATAGACAACGATCATAAAAGTGGCAATTTATGTCACTTCTCATTCTAACGGAATTCCAGGTACACTAGGCGGGAAAAGTTCTGTGCCAATCAATCATTAAATAAATTAAAACAATAAAGATGCATGTTTGGAAACCGTGCCTTCCTACACATGCGTACGATCAATTCGCTTTTTAGAGCATTTTCTTGTTACGAAGCCAATATTTGTAATTGTAGATTAGCATCTACTCTTACATCATATCTTGATTTCCATTAAAAATGGCGATATAAAACATTATAGTCTTGCCAAATGTTCACAAGTTAATATATAAATTAATATAAACCTGAAAGTGTTATTACATGAATTAACCTAAATACCATTGTACGTACTTTCGCAGTATATGTTTTCAATTGAAGAGTTTTACTTTATTTAAGAACAAGCAGACTAATCTTTGGTTTTTATTAACTCTTACTCAAACAAAATCCGTGTTATAATTGTCTTTATTAAACATGTGTACTGCATTAGCGGAGGAATTCGGTTACTACTACGAACCCGATGTATTTAATAATATCTTCATTGCTTTCTCAAGGTGAAGTACTCCATGGTACGTGACATCCAGTAAACAACGCAGTTGTTTCAGAAGGGCAATTTCACATGAATGGATGTGTGAGTACTTTGCAAAATGCGATTATCTTAAATCATAGTTGACCAAGTCACTTTCTTAATTACTGAATGTTTAATATATTAAGGCTTGAGAAAATTGCTTCGAATATTTAAGCCGACGATTAAAACCAATACATTTCAGTGTATATGCGTGGTCGTTTTGCACTTGTACACGTATTAATGTCGAAGTTGCAATCATGAATCATGACATCATTATGCAATCATGAACAACAATCGAATTAACATGGCATTATGTAAAACATGATGAGTTTGGTTGATTGTTTACCATGGCATTGTGTCTACTTTCGGTTGCTTATAAGACATCTGCGCACAAAACGGTCAGGTTTTCGGGGAACGGATATCACAAGAATGTTTTGCACGATATGAAGCTTATGATTGGAAAGAATGTCAATCATGTTGTTTTTGCGTGGTCATTGATATCTTTTGCACTAAAAACCAAATGAGACAGACGTTTGAAGCTTTACAGTTAACAACAAATTATATTATATATTTATACAACACTGTTTTAAAAATGCCAAGTTGTTTAATAGTTAACAAGACGATTTGTGTGTAAAACAAATGTCTATCCAGCAGAGATTACAAAAGCTAAATCTTCAGACAGCTAACATGTAAGATTAAATAATTTTAAGATCACGTTGTTTAAGTGAATAACGAACGAGAAATAATAAATTTTGAAATATTCTAAACGTACAGACTCAGTAATAATAGGGTCAATATACACTTTGACCCGAAATAATTGCTACAAAAGGTATTTTATCTGATCCTTGTATGGTATATGGTCCTTTAATAAATATCAAAAGTTCACCACAATCGGACCTTCGGAAAGTGTTTTTTTCGAGATGGCCGCAAAGACCTATTTATGATCAAAACTTTGTAACTATCCAATCAAATTTGATTAATTATGTGTCTATACTTAGGTTTCAAGGGGCAGAGAACACATAAAGATCATCAGACATTGTTTAAGTTTAATATAGTACACACAAATCTAACATGGTGTCCAAAATGGCCACCAAGATGGCCGCCAAAACCTATTAATGATGTTACACAGAAATCTCACATGGCGTCCACCGACAAATTACAAAGGACCACACGTCCTAAACTTTTGACTCAAACGTGATGATTTCTATGTTTAACTGCATGGTTTGTACCTGTCGCGATTTCTTGATTATAACAAGAAGATCGTTATTTTTCAGCTTCAGGCAGGTAACACAAAATTGGCATGGGATGATGCGTATCTTGCATCAAAGCCAGTACGCTGGACTGTTGTCAGTCACATTCTTGCCTATGATTTATATTTCCTATGGGGACAAAGTGTGCATTCTGTCAACATAAGCCTTTGTTTGCAACCTTGCCACAACCTTCACACAATTGTTACATTTGACAAACCCTTGTATTTGAAGGCTGCCAAAATCATCATTGATGAGCCACAAAGTAGTTGCCTGAAAAATATTGGGATATTTTCATACACAAATGCATTTCCGGACAAGGGGGCAAATGATCACTCATGGAAAAAACCGCTTTCAAAAACATACTTGAGACTGTCTATAGAGAAAATGACTCGGAAAGCTATCCAGAGGTCTTCACAGGACCATCTTCTCGTTGAAAAGTGCCTACACAGCCAGCTTACAGCCGAAATGACACAGGAAGATCATGTGATTCAGATACTGCTGGATCATGCCAAGGAGTTGTACTCTTCCCTTCTTAGGGGAAAAACGATGCTAGCAGATGAGACATATTATGCGATTTTGATAAAACTTGAGAGGGCTACAGAGAAGAAGAAATATGAACTTGCCCAGACCTCAAAGACGAGCATAGTATGGCTGAATTATCAGCTTATGATTAACAATTCAAGGGTATTGATTAATGCATATCGTACTGTGTGTTGGCTGATGCATTTGAAGGCAGTTCCTTGTTGTCTATCCATCTCTGCTGAAGCTGGATACATTACATGCAATTTGCTTATTACTACATGTATCTGCAGCAAATAAGCAACCTAGAGAAAAACGTTTATCGAAAGTTCGGTAATGGTTTTCACGTTTTTCGTAGGAGCAATCAGTGATGGGCTGGGCTAGGACGTGATCTTGTCATTGAACAAACATTAATGAGGTTTTTATAGAGCACAGGTGGTCTAACTCGCGGCAGTGGGATGACCGAGGAAATGCAAACTCCTTGGACCATATATGCAACTGTTACATCCGAGCACAACAGTGCGATGCAGGATTTCACAAACCTGATCTATACTACAAGTCCACAAAACAAAGACTCAACTGAGGCGTGCATCAAAGGAGATACTTCTGATCTCGAGAAAATGCAGACATAGATTACAACCCGCTCGCCATACACAGCTGATCCTACTCTGAGAAACATGTTCAATGGGATAGTGGCTGGGTCAGATGTGAATTTGCATGCAATTGAGGCGGTTTGGAGCACGATCAGAAGAGATAACATAGGAAAGTCAGTCTTTGCTTATACATTCAAGAGAAAATACATAGCAAAAGCTCTTGGGAATAGATAAGCGGGTTAAGATCACTCCTGGCCGTGCTTTTTATCCTGCTCGTCGGTTCCAGCGTTTCCTGGTGGTGTCAAAATCAGGAGATCCTTCCCTTAAAGACGTATTGTCTTATGAACTTAGCTCCCATCCTCCTGTCCTCTTTGAAGCCAAGTTCATACTTCGTACAGCAGACAGGCTTCAAATCGCTCAGGCAATTTGAGAGTATGCTGCAGACACATCAAACGACACTGTGATGAACTGTATTCCTGAAACAGATTGTTACATGTCTGATGGTGGAACTTTGCTGCATCGTTGACCATGGAAAAGGGCGACTCATATAACGCAATAGCCGAGTCTTATGTAGATTCACTGTAAGGCATTACAGACAAGCGACAGTGGTGTTCGATGGCTAAGAAGACGGTCAATTTAACAGAGACAACACACCTCAGAGACGATGAAAAAAACGTGAATTATATTGTGAGTTTCAGCAAAGAAACAGAATGCAAATGATAAAAGGATTTTTTTTTGTCTTTAGACAAAAACAAGGCCCGCATGATTGCTCTGATCTGCACAACTCTGACTAAATATGATTTTATGTTGTTCGGTCTGCAGACGTTGATATCGTAAAAGCAACAGTGGAACGATCCCGCTGTTGTAATAAAACGTTGGTGGGCGTGGATACAAATTTGCTCATCTTGATCATGCATTAATGGGGCACAAAGTGTATACCGGGGTAATATTAACCTTTTGAAAGAACTCATGCTTATTCAGACTGTAATACAACTTTGTGTAATAAGTGATAGTCAACAGCTGAATGTAATATATTGGATTTTATGATTATTCAACTGCTTAGTGATATCTACAATTCAATTAAAGTGTCCCTTGTCTCCTCAACTATGGCGTTTTACATAACAATCATAACGTTTGAGTCAAAGGTTATGGACGTGTTGTATTGTGTTGATTGCCGTTTTGGACGCCGTGTTGGATTTCTGTGTAACATACTTAGCTTACACTTTGGCTGATGGTATAAATGTGCTGCTTGTCACCTGAAGCTTGGGTATATACACCAAATTCATCTTATGATCTAGTGATGATCATACATAGGTTTTGGCGGCTATTTTGGACACCATGTTGGATTTGTATGTAATATAATAATTTTAAACAATGTTTGATGATCTAAATGTGTTCTTTGCCCCCTGAAACCTATGTATAGACACCAATATCGTCAAATTTGAGTGGATAGTTACATAGTTATGATCATAAATAGGTTTGTGCGGCCATCTTGGCGGCCATTTTGGACGCCATGTTGGACTTCTGTGAATTATAATTAACGTGCACTTTGTCTGATGATATTAATGTGTTCTTTGCAAACTGATACCTGGGTGTAGACACCAATTTCATCAAATTTGAGTGGATAGTTACAAAGTTATGATCATACATTGGTTTTTGCGGCCAACTTAGCGGCCATTTTTGACGCCATGTTGGATTTTTGCGTACTATGTTAAACTTAACTAATGTCTAATGATCTGGATATGTTGTTTTTTTCCACTTGAAACCTAGGTAAAGACACCAAATTCATCAAATTTGAGTATATAGTTACATTGTAATGATCATTAATAGGTCTTGTCGGCCATCTTGGCGGCCATCTTTAAAAAGCAACTTTCCGGAGGTCCGATTATGGTAAACTTTTTTAATGTTTTAAAGGACCTTCTACCCTACCAGGATCAGTTAAATACCTTTTGTAGCAATTGTTTGGGTGTTGAAGGGTTATTTTTCATATAGTGACCCTACTTTAAGACGGTACGTCCGAAATATCAATATATGTGCATCCCCTCTATAAATTGCTAACACTTATTAAATAATCTGACTAACATATAGTCACGTGATGTTAATAAAGTAATGTGTATTTTCTGCACACCTTTTCTGCTAAATAAACAATTATTAGCTAATATTATAGAGCGATAAAATGACTCCAATAAGAGGGAACCCTTTTTCGTTGCATTGGGCGGCTATGTTGAGTTTGTATACTCGTCGTGATATTCTAATGTTAGATTGTTGTTATTCATCTTGTCCCCAATGCCACTGCCATGGTAGAATGAGATCATTAACAAAGGAAATCGACTGATAGTACAAGCTTTGTTTAAACGCAAGGTACATTAAGCGGAGGTTGCACTCTACCAATTCATAAATCAGTGATTACACACAGGTTTAATGACCATACTTCATGAACTATGGCTTTACTTGCAATTAAAAGTTTGATTATTATAAGTATCTTATTCAAGTATATAGCATCATGATACAATGGAATAATGGCTTGCTTTATCTTTGCATATCATGCACTTCTACATGAATTTATGAAAAGTTTTCGTTTTCTAGCAATCGTTGAACATTTTGTATTGTAATAACGAGTTTGGCATCGGCTTTTGTCGGCCATAAAACGCGATATTAAATGATCTGTATCTGCCAAATGCTCATCATTTAATATCTTAATTAATGCAAACCTGGCGTTATAGAAAGACGACCTGGTAACTTATTTTCATTTGAATGTTCAGCGCATTTCTGTGCACTAATACGCATTAAGAGCTAGAACAAACTCGAAAGAACCAGGCAGGTAGTATTACGGTATATAATATGATAGAATCATCATGACAGGAATGCAACACCCCTATTGCGGAGCACAGGGATAATAACCATGTGAACGTTTAAAAAAAAATCAAAGGAACACAAGGCGAGTATATTGCAACGTCCATTCACACATCTGTCAGATGGATAATTAGTATTTATAATAAACCTGGATGACAGGAAGGTTGGATGATAGAACGGCCATTAATACATTTGGTACTTTATGTTTACACTAGCACAACTATAAATATACTAACAAAATTGATGTCTCTACAAGATCAATATACTGCATGGTCTGGTAATATGCGCTTAGTGTCTCATCTATCTCAGCCATTATGCATAATCGGTGAATGAAATCACGCACTAGCGTGTTCTGTTTACTGTTACATTAGCCTAGTCGTACATTTTAAGACTATGATGTAACGTTTTAAATAATTTAATTGACTCCCCATTATTGTGTGTATTGTGTGTTTTCAAATGTACTTTCTAAGTTGTGAATACAACAAATTCAAGCTACCTGCAATGCACCATGTGCATCCTGTCAGTATATCATGCAGCAACTGCCGTTCCTTGCAATCGAAAGTACATGTTATCCCGTTTTGTGATACTGAGGTATGGGGATGGACTGCAATTTTAATTTTACTTGACGTATGCCACGTCTACTCCGTGTCGTAAATATCCGCTAACGTTTAGAACGTCTGCATTATTCAGATGAGTAGCGTAGCGCTGCATTCCTCAGTAATATATGACATTTTTACGAATGGCGAAATATGGCCAAAAAAGCAATTTAGTTACTTCGCTCGTGAATGAAAAAATACTTCACGTGATTTAAAGATATATTAACAATTTAAATGCATGGAATCTAATGAAATAATGTAACCGAGTACGCTAACTCTGAGGATGAATATACATATAATCCTGTTCTGGCAGATGCTCTGAATTTCTGCCTATAAGTACGCAGTTTAAATATCGCACAATAATGACATTTCATTTGCAATTAAAGCTGAATATGGTGAAACATGCACCATTGTTTTGCATACACTGGTTTCACAAGAAAATGAATTTCAGATGTGCTTGTAATGACGCAATGATTATGTTTAGCCCACCGTACGAAAAGGTTTATTTCAGGGCATCCGAACGAGTATCAACACACGCACACGTGAAACGCGTATATGAATTTAAATGTGTACGTAGTATAAAAGAGATGCTACCCTACCTCGTAGACATGTATATACGTAGTTCTTTTGTACTTAGGATGATAAGGATAAATATGGCGAGCGTCATTGTGTGTGCGGTAAGGACGCAATGAAGACTAAAGTACTTACATGCGTCGAGTTTACATTCTTCAATAAGCAATGTCTTTTGGACTTTCGATAGTTAAGCAGTTGACGGTGCAGCCATATTGGTTGATGTTGATTATACGACCAACACTTGAACGTGACGTAAGGAAAGCTGGGGCCTTTTAATGCGTAAACATTTATTTTTCAATAGACTTATCTTCTTACGATTATATTCCGATTTGATATTCAATTAATAAAAGTGAGCATATAGATCTATGTTTACAGCAGACCCACTGGATCTGATAGTTCATAATTACAATTTGCTTGCAGGCAAAGAACGCGTTTGAAAAACATTTACTTATGCGAAGCTAGTTGAATATAAATTAAATATACTATACTACATAATATTATTGTACGTTATACTGCGTAGGATGGTATTACTTGAGGTGATGCAACCATTGCAAATTATGTTTCCTGCTTAGCAATGATGCATTGTGACAACCCAGAACATCGTTGGAAAACGTGCCATAGTGTACTTACGCTTCTGGTGAAGAATATTATTTACTTTTATAATAATGTTATAAATAAGTGTATTGTTGCCAATGATCATTAAACGAAGACGTCATTTATCCGGACTTGGCATATAGTGTGCTGGCAAACCATCATATACTCTTTCATGACGCGTTTTTTTTACTAAGGGATTAAAGTAGTAACATTCTGATGAATATAATATGAACAACGACTGTTATACTGCTAACTAATTTTCAAAATAAAAACTAGTCTTTAAGAATTGTTACATCACCATCAAGTGAATTCAATTGTTCTCCAGAATTAATTAGGATTAAACAAAATCGTCTGCAATGTTATTGTATAAAATATTACGTCTATAAATCATTCCGCATAAAATGCAGTTAAGGCTATGTACACTATTTATATCGATATCAAGTGAAACTTAATATGTACCAGCAGGAGAGAAAACTCTCAATGTAAAATTAGGTCGTGTTTTGCGACAATGAACATTGCGAAACAGTGCGACACGAAACAAATACACTAGACAAGACACACATCGACACAACAAACGCACACAAACGAACAAAACTGTGGTCGACGCCTTGGAATGGTATATTCAAAAACATTCAATATAAATGAAATCTCAGAAAGTAGCAACGATGGACATTTTCTAATTCGAATACTAACATCAAATCAACCAAACCTACAACCTTATACAATTATTTTTAATTTATGTGGTATAAAAATGCAATCAAGTACATGTCAACATATTTGTTTGTATATACACTACAGTTCCTTGTTAGCGTCTGAAAAAGGAAAAAGGACACAGTTCCTCATTTCTTATTCAATACAAACAAGAAACTAGCGTTTTCTTGCTTAAACGATAAATATAAATGAACCAACGTGTAACACATATAAATACAAATCATTGTATATGTAGGTTGGTTATTTAAAATATGTTTTGCAATACCTTTCGTCAAAGTTTTACTTAAAGGGACTTGTTCACAGTTTATCAAAATGAGAATTGTTTTACTTTTTGTCAAGAAATAAATAAACAATATACGTCAGCGTGCGAAATACTGAAAATACACTTTCGTTTACGAAAAATCATTGTTAGAAATTGATAAAATTATAAAGCGTCTCAGACGCGAATCGATTTTAAAATTTCGATTTCTTGTGTTATCCTTTTATTTTGTTACAACACGTGGATGGCTATACAAAGTATAAAACAAGAGCATCGTCGAGCGGATGCCAACGCTCGGCTGTGGATGCTTGGATTTTATTTTTTTTACCTTTGACCTTGAAGGTCATCATTGACCTTGACCTTTTCACCACTCAAAATGTGCAGGTCGATGAGATACACATGAAAAACAAAAAAAAAAGTTTTTTTGACCTTTGACCTTGAAGGTCATCATTGACCTTGACCTTTTCACCACTCAAAATGTGCAGGTCGATGAGATACACATGAAAAAATGACCTTTGACCTTGAAGGATGACCTTGACCTTGATCTTTCACAACTCAAAATGTGCAGCTCCATGAGATACACATGCATCACAAATATCAAGTTGCTATCTTCAATAATGCAAAAGTTATGGCCAATGTTAAAGTTTTCTGACGACGACGCCTACCACGACGACGACGAGGACGCAGCAGACGAAAGCGCTCTGACAATACCTCGGGTTTTCTTCGAAAACAGCCGAGCTAATAAGTGGCAACCCATGTGAAGACGGATGGTCAGGTCCGCACATAATGTAGTCGTAAAGACTCAACGACGACCCGAACATATACGCTGAACCACACACACACACACACACACGTGAAGACGGATGGCTGAATGGTTTCGGCGCTTGGCTTTTACTCCATCGGTCAGTGGTCCGAGCCCTGGTGTGGTTAAAAAAAAATCATTTTTTTTATTTATTCTTGTTTTTATATTGGAGCTCTTTAGTTCTGATGTTTATATTTATACATATAAAGCATTTAATGAAAAACTTCAAAGAATGCCAAAATCTCTAAACAAGTCCCTTAAATGATAACCCAGTTCCTTTTTCGCGACTGAATAAGGAACAAAATATATAAATTGTTGCACGACAGTTTACTGCTACCCTCATGTTTTGTTCGCCTCACCGTTATTTCAAGTTATTCAGTAGACGAAAGCAATTGAGGATAAGAAGCAGACTTGTGTTGACATGCATATCATACGGAATCCGGATAGTGCAATCTATAATCTCGCCATTCTTTCATCAATGGCGACACACGACACACGAAGCGATACACGATATTTGCGCGATACTCAATGCAACGCACGATATTTTGCGCAATACTCAAAGCGAACTTTAACACGATATATCGCATTTTGGGCTACAAACACAAGGGCGATATTTCGTGGTACATTCTCGCGCTTCGCTTCGTGTATCGCGCAAAATATCGCGCGTCGCTTCGTGTGTCGCGCAAAATATCGTGCGTTGCTTTGAGTATCGCGCAAACTATCGTGTATCGCTTCGTGTGTCGTGTGTCGCCCTTGATGAAAGAAGGGCGAGATTATAGATGGCACTATCCGGATTCCGTAATATCATGAGTTGATTGTATTGATAGACTCGTGTCTATTGTAAGATACTGGGTATTCAAACTGTGTCGTCATTGTAACTGACACGATATACAGAGATCATAAAAGTGGCAATGGATGTCAGTGCTAATTCAAACAGAATGCCAGCTATACGGGGCGGGGAACGTTCTGTGCCAATCTTGAAATTAATGAGAGCCAACTTTAATGGATATTGAACGTACTATATACATCAAAAGCGAGATAAATATATAGAATTTGTTTGGTCAAAGTTGGTGAAAATCATCATGAGTCGTTACTTGCTTGCAAAAAGATTGTTTCGGTGGATGCATTTGTCCCTCCGTACGCATGTGTACGATCCCATGTTACTGCATTGTCGTGTAACGCCGCCAATATGTGTAATTGTAGTGCAATTGCTAATTGGACATCAAACCGCGTTTGACATGCAAAATGGTTATATAAAACAGTTCGGTATTACCACAGTTCATAGTTAATATTTAAATATATATATATATATATATATAATATGTTAACCGGATGTTGTTATTAAATGAATTTACCTAAATAATATTCAACGTACAAACGTTAAGGTGTTCAATAGACTTTCTCCGAAACGGGGTAAATTTTGAAAAGCACATACCAATCTGCCGGTACAAAACAAAGCTGATACATTTAAAGTCCTTTCAAATGCGCAAACTCAATCAACCGGTATTGTTAGAATACAACTATCTTGAGGTCAGCGTTGTAAATACCTACATAATCGATGGATGTTTTTTCAAAGATGTTTAGATCCGGATAACATATTTTGTTATAAGCAACATATCTTAAGATAAAACGATAGGCACATGAATGTATGTCCATGATACCATTTACACTTAATGATTTAATCGCCGCGACAGGACAGTAATGTAACGCTGGTATGCAAGCACTTGAAGTTCGAAAGCAAAAATATATGATGTCCAAAGAAGTTCTGATGCACGTAAGTAATATGGTGAAATCAATATGACTTGTTGTGACATTGTGTATCTGATGAAACCTTGGAGTTAAAATGACATGTCAGTACATTTCATATTAAACACATTCATTAACTAAGGATAAAGTACAAATTGTCTCATTATGTAACAGTGAGTTAATAAACAGCGTTTCACTTCATACTTTTTTATAATGACAGCTTATTTGCCTTAATATAATTTACATGCGTCATTAAAAACACTTCTCCTGGTACGAAAGATAAAGAAAATAAAATCAATATTGCGAATGCTAAAATATTTTAAATCTAAAAATTATTAAGCAATAAAATTCTCTCATTTTTCGATGACATTACACTGGCAAAGTGTTTTGGACGTAGTGTATATACGTCACGTTTCGCATTATTTTCATAAAGAAATTTAGAAAAATATATGCTTGCATAGCTTGCATTCATAGCATTGTTCTTTGAGTTGTTCATCTCAATATTGAAATGAATACATCATTATTGATAAAACAGGTGTACGTGATTTCCCTTTCCTTGAATAAGTCGTTGGACTTCTGACTATGCAACTTATAGTATATAGGAAAGTATATTTCCTCGCAAAAATTATCGTATCATCATTGTCTGCTCGCGATAAGAAAGGGTAATATTTTACAACTTTGTTTCAGTCGTGTTTCATTTACATTTACAAGCATTACACGAAACTTGCATGCATTTGCCTAGAAATAAACCGATAAGAATGAAATGGTGTACGACTTTAATGTCGGGCGTGTCGTGGGTATTACGAATCTATTGTGACATCGGTTCATGGGAATATTTTCTAGACACCAGTACTATATAAGTGGTACGCCTGTCTCAAATCATTGCGAGGACTTTGTCCTCTTGATTATGTGAACTGGCCTCCGTACGTTTTTCATAGAGAAATGGCCATTATGGAAAGACTTTCTTTCGTAGAAAATATTGTTATAAATATTCGTTCAACTGATCAAATGCATGTTATTTATATTTATATATAATGCCAAAAATATTTATCACCAGGAATTTAAGCAAGATATTTAATAACCTGGAATATCCCACAAGAGGTGTGAACCTCACAATCTTTTTACACAAACAAGATATTAAAATGTATGTGTTGTCTTATTTATACGATAGCTTTTTGTAACAGAACAGCGACATATATCAAGTTCAATCCTTAACTGGACATCAAAACAGGACCAACGATAATGTGGACGGGTTTAAACAAGCTCCATGTCCCNGGTATTACTTGAGGTGATGCAACCATTGCAAATTATGTTTCCTGCTTAGCAATGATGCATTGTGACAACCCAGAACATCGTTGGGAAACGTGTCATAGTGTACTTACGCTTCTGGCGAAGAATATTATTTACTTTTATAATAATGTAATAAATTAGTGTATTGTTGCCAATGATCATTATACGAAGACGTCATTTATCCGGACTTGGCATATAGTGTGCTTGCAAACCATCATATACTCTTTCATGACGCGTTTTTTTTTACTAAGGGATTAAAGTAGTAACACTCTGATGAATATAATATGAACAACAACTGTTTTACTGCTAACTAATTTTCAAAATAAAAAATAGTCTTTAAGAATTGTTACATCACCATTAAGTGAATTCAATTGTTCTCCAGGATTAATTAGGATTAAACAAAATCGTCTACAATGCTATTGTAGAAAACATAACGTCTATAAATCATTCCGCATATAATGCAGTTAAGACTATGTACATTATTTATATCGATATCAAGTGAAACTTAAGATGTACCAGCAGGAGAGAAAACTCTCATTGTAAAATTAGGTCGTGTTTTGCGACAATGAACATTGCGAAACAGTGCGACACGAAACAAATACACTAGACAAGACACACATCGACACAACAAACGCACACAAACGAACAAAACTGTGGTCGACGCCTTGGAATGGTATATTCAAAAACATTCAATTTCAATGAAATCTCAGAAAGTAGCAACGATGGACATTTTCTAATTCGAATACTAACATCAAATCAACCAAACCTACAACCTTATACAATTATTTTAAATTTATGTGGTATGAAATAGCAATCTAGTACATGTCAACATATTTGTTTTTATATACACTTCAGTTCCTTGTTAGCGTCTGAATAAGGAAAAAGGACACAGTTCCTCATTTCTTATTCAATACAAACAAGAAACTAGCGTTTTCTTGCTTAAACTATAAATATAAATGAACCAACGTGTGTCACATATAAATACAAATCAGTGTATATGTAGGTTGGTTATTTAAAATATGTTTTGCAATACCTTTCGTCTAAGTTTTACTTAAAGGGACTTGTTCACAGTTTATCAAAATGAGAATTGTTTTACTTTTTGTCAAGAAATAAATAAACAATATACGTCAGCGTGCGAAATACTGAAAATACACTTTCGTTTACAAAAAATCATTGTTAGAAATTGATAAAATTATAAAGCGTCTCAGACGCGAATCGATTTTAAAATTTCGATTTCTTGTGTTATCCTTTTATTTTGTTACAACACGTGGGTGGCTATACAAAGTATAAAACAAGAGCATCGTCGAGCGGATGCCAACGCTCGGCTGTGGGTGCTTGGATTTTTTTGTTTACCTTTGACCTTGAAGGTCATCATTGACCTTGACCTTTTCACCACTCAAAATGTGCAGGTCGATGAGATACACATGAAAAACCAAAAAAAAAAGTTTTTTTGACCTTTGACCTTGAAGGTCATCATTGACCTTGACCTTTTCACCACTCAAAATGTGCAGATCGATGAGATACACATGAAAAACCAAAAAAAAAATAATACAAAAATTGACCTTTGACCTTGAAGGACGACCTTGACCTTTCACCACTCAAAATGTGCAGCTCCATGAGATACACATGCATGCCAAATATCAAGTTGCTATCTTCAATATTGCAAAATTTATGGCCAATGTTAAAGTTTGACACAAACATTTTTACCAA
>VMBQ01007701.1:0-25998 GCA_007657795.1 Dreissena rostriformis | reverse complement strand
AAAAAAAAAAAAAAAAAAAAAAAAAAAAATTATTCTTGTTTTTATATTGGAGCTCTTTAGTTCTGATGTTTATATTTATCCATATAAAGCATTTAATGACAAACTTCAAAGAATGCCAAAATCTGTGAACAAGTCCCTTAAATGATACCCAGTTCCTTTTTAGCGACTGAATAAGGAACAAAATATATAAATTGTTGCACGACAGTTTACTGCTACCCTCATGTTTTGTTCGCTTCACCGTTATTTCAAGTTATTCAGTAGACGAAAACAATTGATGATAAGAAGCAGACTTTTGTTGACATGCATATCATACGGAATCCGGATAGTGCAATCTATAATCTCGCCATTCTTTCATCAAGGGCGACACACGACACACGAAGCGATACACGATATTTTGCGCGATACTCAATGCAACGCACGATATTTTGCGCGATACTCAAAGCGATATTTACCACGATATATCGCCTTTTGGGCTACATGCACAAGGGCGATATTTCGTGGTACATTCTCGCGCGTCGCTTCGTGTATCGCGCAAAATATCGCGCGTCGCTTCGTATAAGAAAGGTTAATATTGCACAACTTTGTTTCAGTCGTGTTTCATTTACATTTACAAGCATAACACGATACGTGCATGCATTTGCCTAGAAATAAACCGATAAGAATGAAATGGTGTACGACTTTAATGTCGGGCGTGTCGTGGGTATTACGAATCTATTGTGACATCGGTTCATGGGAATATTTTCATATTTTGTTACAAAAACAAGACATTATAATGTTTGTGTTGTCTTATGTGTATGATAGCTTGTTGTGACAGAACAGCGCCTTATATCAAGTTCAATCCTGGACATCCTGGACATCAAAACAGAACCAACGATAATGTGGCTATTAAAGCTAGCTCATATAGCAAGGCAGTTTGAATGTTCCTTATACCTCACCCTACTACGCGTGGCATCCAGTAAACAGGGCATATGTTTACAAAATAGACAAATGCTCTTAATCATAAAAGTGGTTTGAGTGTAATGATATATCATGCGGCATGCACCAGGGAAAGGGCGTCAAGAGATAATAAGAATTTATTTCTCCGATGTATCGATTTTTTTTTCTTCTCATGGGAATATGTATCACTTTTATTTCGTCTGAAAATTATTTATAAAATTGTCTGACTCATACGCCTTTGCTACAAGCAAATGCTTATTTTATGTTATTTATTTTAAATGGGTTTACACTGTTACACGGTGCATTATCTACTAGCATTTGTATTAAAATGATATAAAAGTACACAAATAAACGTTTGCTATCAAATAATGAAAAACCCATATCTATATGGGATGTCTGTTTTCTTCGGATCTATATGAATTACACTCCGTAACTGCTTATAACGTTCTAATTTTAGCAACGTATTTAAGTCTTAGATTTAACTGAGATTATCAATAACAAATGAAAGAAGCCTTTAAAGCGAGCGTGTTATTATATAAGAAAACATACCAAATGTTGCATTCAAATGATTTTTTCCAAATTCGTTTCCCGTTTACATGCAAATAAAAAAACATGAACACGTCAATTGTGTCATTATAGTCATTATAGGCTCGGATTGGCCTTTAGACAAACAAAACATATCGTTGTTGAAATACCCGCTAAAAGGCACAAAATAAAAATACGACTTAATAGTAAATATAGTTCGCATATGTATTGAAGAACACATTTTGTCAGATCATGCTACAATAAAAGTAAATGTCGTTATCATTAACACCTTTTGTTGTAAGTTGTATTGTTTATTTTACCTTCTGCAGGTGTCCTAGTATGTGTGAAAGCTAATAATAATTTTATTTATTTATTTTTTTTATTTTTTATTTTTTATTTTTTTTTTATTATTTTTTTTATTTATTTATTTATTTATTTATTTATTTGTTGTTGTTTATTTATTTATTTATTTATTATACATTTATTTAACAAAAAAATAAGTAAGGGATATCTCAGAGGGTTCATATGTAATTTTTATAAACGTGAATAAATAGAGAGGTCATACATTCGTGTGTTACTATACATAGCAACACAATTGATTTATGTACAATCTCAGAATACATCTTTGTATTAATTATGCGAGTTCGGTCGCCTTCAATTCTACATGTATGCATTATGAGTGAAGGTTATGCCATACCGATGAAACGTCATACATCTCGATCGGGTTATAATTTTAAATAAACCCCGCGCGTGGGCTGAAAAATAGTAACAAGGTTGTCGGAAAATTTCGTTGAAGCTAATAATCGGTAGATGTTTATTAAATGTACACGACAAATCATGTTGTTGAGCGCTTGATTGTCAAATAAATCTGCGTCTTCGATTGTTTGTTATTTTACTACAACACATTTGTTCAAAACAATAAAAACAAATATCATAGGCATCTTTCGGGATATGGTGAATATTGCCCCCTTGAAGAGTAATGTCAACTTCGGCATTCGGGCACGGTAGACATCACTCTCCTTGGGATGCAATATTTACTATACTTCTCAAAAGCCTATGAAATGTATGAATTATAGTAGGATGTACTGTTACTTGAGGTGATGTAACCATTACAAATCATGTTTCCTCCTGCCTAATGGTGCGTTCTGACACCCAAGCAAATTGTTCGGGTCCATGTCATGGTGTATTTACGATTCTGTCACAGGATGTGATTTACCATATAAACATTGACTTAAAATAGTTTAGGGTTGCCAATTATCAAGTCATACAAATTTTAATTTATGAGAACTTTGCGAAACGTGTGTCGGAAAACCATAACGTACTCTTTCACATATAAATGTAAAGTTATTAACATGGCGATTAAAATTGGTAATCTTATGGTGCAGAAATAGGACTTTTGAAACCTTCAGCAAACTGTTTACAAATTTTAAACAATTTGAGTTTAAGCCTTATTTAAATCACCCTAACACATGAATTCAATTTAAAGAGAGAGTATGCAAGTACGTTTCTGTTTCAAGCAAGTTAAACAAGTGTGGATATATGTATTTATTTGCAAATAAATACACGCGAAATCGTCCAGAAGATTATTGAAGAGAAATGTACAAACGTAAAACATTTGGCAAGAATGCTGCTAAGACCATTAACGAACACTCATGACAATTTAATATCAATCCGTTCGTCTATTGTCAACAAACAGTATTGTTTTAAGACCAACATCCATAAAACAATACAATGTTTTGCCACCCCAGTTACTATAAAAGAAATCGTATGCCTAACCAGATCTTTAAAACACGGTCGTCAATGCGAATCATAGTTTTATTCAAGACGTTGTGGTAAGGTCATACGTAAACTAAATTAAACATCATCTGCATAATATGATATACAAACATTAAATTCGCGGAAATTATGTTCGAAATGGTGTCGAACTAATATGTACTTGTTACATGATGTAGGGCGTTTATTCTTATCTCATTGTCCTCCCGAATTAAATATATTGATCATGGTACAAATACATTCGTGAAGATGTAATGTCGCTATACAGATATGAGCTGTTACATACTTATTGGCTGCCACGATTATGTTATGCTCGAATCACATTTTATATTAAAATAATCCGAAGAAGCCATAATTTAATGCAAAGAAAAATACTTTAGTTCACATTGCTATGATTAGATGATAAGCGTTCCCGTAATGGAGGCCTAACGTTAGACTGGTTATTCATATTGTGTCGTCATTGTCACTGCCATGATAGACAATGATCATAAAAGTGGCAATGTATGTCATTTCTCATTCAAACGGAATTCAATGTACACTAGGCGGAGACAGTCCTGTGCCAATCATTAAAGCGATTAATACAATTAAGATGCGTGTTTGGAAACCGTGCCTTCCTACACATGTACACGCACGATCAGTTCGCTTTTAGTGCATTTTCTTGTAACGAAGCCAATATTTGTAATTGAAGATTAGCAGATACTCTGACATCATACCTTTATTGCCATAAAAATTGCGATATAAAACAATATTGTCTTGCCAAATGTTCACAAGTTAATATATAAATTAATATGAATCTGAAATTGTTATTGCATGAATTACCCCGGTAACCTAAATACCATTGCACGTACTTTCGAAGTAAATGTTTGCAATTGGCTAGATTAACTTTACTTAACCCATGTATGCCTAGTGGACTCTCCCATCCTTCTAAATTGGATCAATTTATTTTAAAAATAAGGGATGTCTAGTATACTTATTTCTACATTTAGAATATTTCTTACAGAAATTCCTTTGAGCAAGCGGCGCAGACCCTGATGAGACGCCGCATCATGCGGCGTCTCATCTGGGTCTACGCTGTTTGCCAAGGCCTTTTTTTCTAGACGCTAGGCATAAATGGGTAAAGTAAAAGCAGACTTAACAATGATTTGATTTACTCTTACTTTTAAAATGGCAATGTTGTTATTGTCTTTGTTAAACATCTGTACTGCATAAGTGGCGGAATTCGGTAACTACTACGAACCCAATTTGTGTTATCATAATTTCCTCGCTTTTGCACGGTGAAGCATTCCTAGACAATTAGCTTATTGGTACGTGACATTCTGTAAACAACGCAGTTTTTTTGCGCATGTCAGTTTCACATGAATGGATTTGAAAGTACTTTGTAGAATGTGATTATCTTAAATTATATATAATTATATATGTGTTTATTACGTAAATCATTGTGAGTATTTTTCATGCGATAATGCGTTGGGCTATGCAAAGAAGTAGGGGGAGATACAAATGTAATTGTTGCGCGAATGTTTACGCGAATAAAGATTTCAGGCATTAAACCTTTTTGTCGACGAAAAAAAATCAACATGTCGTATGTGAAGACGAAAAAGGTTTAATGATTGATATCATAATTGTAGTTAAGTATTTCGATGTTTTTAGACCCACATATCGAAAGACTAGACGCGAACTTGTTATTTTTAACTGAATGTGTAGCTTTATTATTCTGGTGCTAGAAAGAACGCAATGCTAGACGAAGACTTCTATTAATTGTTGGCTATATCAAAACATAAAGAAATATAATGGTTAATATATTCGTTAGGAGAGACAGGCCATAAAAAGCTGGAAGAAAAGACAACTCGGGATGTTGGTTCATTCTTAGTATAGCTTTACTCCTGACTTCCAAACATTACTCTTGTTTGTGACTCTACACCTATCGTAGTTATGGTGTATATAGAGATGGTCTAAAACATATGGCAAAGGAGAGGAATCGCAAGAAGGTTTTTCGAAAATTTTAACCTACGATTGATAACATTTTAATACAACAGTGTATTGTCCACAAGTATATATATATATATATATATATATATATATATATATATATATATATATATATATATATATAAACTTGAAGGAAGCCTCTATGTCGTTTATGGCGCTTGTCAAAACGTCCGGTGATTGGATCATTTTACAATCGACACTTGACTTTAAATCAATGAAAAACAATATGGTTTAAAGTGAAAGGTGTGAACAATTCTAGTTTCCATATATTAAAACATAAAAAGCCAAGAACGTGACATAAATAACACAGTCACCACCAAATCTAAATGTTCCAGGCAAGGGGACGTAACCAGTACGAAGTTTTAATGTGTGCATCAACGAATTATCTCTCTTCTTTCATGACACAGTGGTCATCAAGCAACATTTCAAAGGCAATCGTGTAAATGTTTCATCGGCATCACAAAAACGTTGTTTAACTATTCCCCACCTATTTTTTTTTAGATTTATTGCAAAGGTTCGCCTGTGAACTCAATATTTTAAAATGAAAAAGCTATGAAATATTACCAGAGCACTTTTATAAACATCGACATGTATTTGAAACGTTTTATTTCAATCGTAAAAGTAATCCTTACGTATTGGGCTTTAATGTGAGGTCATACTTTTTATGACATTCTCGTACGCAAATAAAAATAAAGCAAACAAATTGCATGGGTTGCGGTGAGACTGAGAGATCAGAATTGGGTACTGAATATGAACTGAAGTGCACTAAATACAATTTTATTGTTATAAACGTATCTATATGCCAGTACATATATATCAGAAATTGTTATAATATGTTGCAAATGCAAAACTGGTATAGGAAAAACAAATTGGTTGTTAAGGTTGGTGTCTGTTTATGCATGTAAAATGAGACATTGATTTTTTGTGCATGCATGTTAAATGATTAAGGATATGTTATTTCACTCAGAAATAATCAGGGAGTTTGTTTGACTCGTCCAGATTTGAAACTTATCGAATGTTTAAATCTGTTCCTGAACCAAGATAATAGGTTTCACCTAAAATATCATTCTACTATAGAAATTTTCAAAAAGCATGAACTAGATATTGTATACATTCTTTTAATGTGTAAAAGAAATGGAAGTCATTGCGAACGAAATAGAATAATCAATGCAGTAGTCAAATAGAGTGCGATATATATAATATATATGGGAGGTAATGTTTTATTGGATAGTAGAGAAAGTATGATCTCTATTAACTTATTTTTTCTTTTATTTTTCACAAGGAAAAAACAACTTTATTGTCCTCGTCCATAGGTATGTGCAGGTCGAGACCATCCTGCTCCATACCGTACAAAGGATTATGTGCTAGTAGTACAATTATGAGTTAATATTGTATTTGAGAGACATACAAACTCAGGCATTGTAGAAATCAAACGACAAGAAGTGATGATCTCTATTAACTGACCATCAATTTTTCTTGTGACAACCTTATTCGATTATGAATAAATAATACGGGCGTTCATCGCTTACATGTATTACTTTTTAACATACTTATGGATATACTTTTATAATTACTGCATTGAAAGATAATTTGATACATCATACTTTTTTAATAAATTTTAGTTTATGCAATCAGCAATATATTAGCCAGCTTTTAATTTATAAGGATGAATGAAACTACGTTCAGTGCACAAAATATTATGCAAAAGCAATGTGTCGAAAAAATGTGCAATTTCTCAATCGTGTGATTCTGCTTAGTGCGCGATGGGTAGGCAATTTCAAGACAGATGCAAACACGCCCGAAGCATTGTTCTGTAAAGATTATTAACGTTAAATAAGGTATACAATAAGTCGTCAGTTTACATTCGCAGTTTTAATGAAGTATTACTCCCGGATAGTTTGTTTGAAGCTTTAGTAAGAATAAAACCCTTAACTTCCCCTCCTTCTTTTGGAAATAACCTGCCTTCTTAAAATCGTAATGTCAATTATGTGATCCCTTCATATATACCAATACGATGTATAAAATATAAATATTTAAAAAAAATGTATATGATAAAATACAAATATTTTGACAATTTGGAAATTATTTCATTGTTTCGAGGACTGTAACTGTGCATATGCATATTTGACCAAAAATGTCATGCTGTAATCCGGTTCCGGCATAGGGATTAGACGAAAGCATTTTTTTTTAAATTCAAACTCATAAAATAGTTTAAAAGAAAACAAAATCAAATTTGATAGTACAGTGTTTGAAAACATGACTAGAAGTATATCATGCCTATCTCCTAATTAAATTTGATTTTGTTTGTAAAATCATTAAAAAAACAAATCACGGTTTATTTTGCTTAATTCAATATTTTAGCTCAACTAAGAATGCTTATCTCAAAACATCTAGGCCGAGATCGAATCTGGATCACATGTGTCCAAAAATTATGTCAACCGTATAAATATTACGAAAAAAACTATAACCACTCTAAAAGCCATCTTAATTACTCAGTCTCAATTAAATGTGTTCATTATTTTTAAGTTAAAAAACCTAGGCTTTAATATTGACTACGTGCGTCAAAAAACTAGACCACCTGTCAAATCTGAGAAAAAAAACCTTGTAACCATTCTAGATGCCTTACTTTTGACTCAATCTTAATGAAACTTTGTCAAAATGTTAATTTTTACAATGCCAATTTAGTATTTTTACAATGGTCGATTTAGTATTTGGGCTACGTGCATCTAAAAACAAGGTCACCAGGTCAAATTTTAGAAAACCCACATTACCACTCTAGAAGCCACATTCATGACACAATCTTGATGAAACATGGTCAGAATGTTTATCTTGACAATATTAATATCATATTTCGATCTGAGTCAAGTTGAATCAAAATCTAGGTCACCCGGTTAAGTTTTTTTACATGTTGTGTACCTTGAAATCAGCAGAGCGCTTCAGTGTCATCTATGTGTTTATGTAAAACATTTAAAAGTTTTGTTACACGAGAGTGTGCAGATAGTTATTACCCATGTTACCTTACACAGCTATCTGGCCTTTGTCTGTAAAGAAAGTAGAAACCTATATTCATATAATCATCATAAAGTATATTGTATTAAATAAAAACAATTATCTTTAATTAAACGCCAGCACAAACAAGTCGAATGAGAAAACGAACACAAAAATTCAAATAACATTTAAGTCAAACATTCGATATGTGGCACGCTGTCGTATGCAGTGTTGAAGTTACAATGGGAAATACAGTTGCGGTGTTGTTGCTTGGGCGATCAAGTACATGATGGTTTGTAACCGAGTGTTTTATTTAGGTTCCACTTGGAGAGAAATACCGAATGTTACCAACAATGCATTATTATGTGTATGCGTGAAACGATGTTGATTTTNAGATTCAAGAGATTGTTTATATAAATTGTAGCAAGAAATCTCATAACAAATGTTACACTTTGTTCACAAGTAAAACTTATGAAACTTATATCTAACCTCTCATTTGTGTCATCAAAATGGATTTTGCCTCATCCAAAAGCACCCCTTCGATTGAATTTTCTTGGCTGGTGTTGTTCAATGCTTTCTTAACATCTTCAGCAGTGGTGTTTAGATTCTCGTACTTAAATTATATTCTCAAAACAATGGAAGAAATTCAGCCATAATTAAACATAATTGGCTAATAAAAGTACTATAATATTGCATCACATTCACTGTTTGAACATGTGAGCAAATCAGATTTTGTTTTCAATCATTGTTCATTTAAATTCAATATAAAGCATTGTTCAAATATGCATGCTTAATTATTATAATGAGTTAACTTGTGTTCTGCATAAGGTGTCAAATTACATGTCAGTATTTTTGTTCAATCACTTACACAGGTTTAACTGTCTACCAGTAGCCAATTGTATACAACTGTTTATTAGTACATGTAATGTCAAACTATATGTTCACTATTTCAATTATAAAATCATAAATAATTAACAAACAATTTGTACAAAGACTGATTTTGAAATAGTTGCAAACCCCTCACACTTTGTACAGGCTTGGGACTGTCTGACAATAGTCAGGCGTGTTTAGTTTGTCTATTCAACAGAAAGTTTTAAATTAAATACTCATAGACAACTTATATTATATTTTATCTTAATGGTACTACATGTTCATTAAACAAATGAAATAAAAAAANGACAACTAGCAAATAAAAATATTTTTTCATAACCTGTTAATTTAGATCAACAGCTTTTATCTGCATTATTGGTAGAAAAGTTTAAATGTCTTTCATCACATTATTGGTAATATAACATTGTATGACATCATAAAGGTAGTGTTTTAACCGTCTACACAGTGTGTTTGAAACATGTTATACTTTTTTCAGATGCGTGTAAACAATGCTCCTGCAATTGAAAGTCTCGGTTAGCATGATGCAGGTGTTTACAGAACATACCATTGGGATGCTGAAGTGTTGAACAGTAACCGGCTCTTTTATTGGAAATCAATGTGTTACGACATTGAAGAGACTTAATAGTACGCAGCGTTGTCAAACACTATTAGTTGAACGGTATCAGTTATTCCAACTATTATTTGTTCAGTTCATGATGAACATTTAAAAGCATATAAGCATGAAATGTGCTTTCAATCACATTTATATTCAACGAATTTAATTATTAAACGACTTAAGTGCTAATATACTTGCAAAAGATCCTTTTGATATTGCTGAATTATGCAATATTAAAAAGGCATTTAGTGCGGATTGCCTCCAGGTATCTGTACTTCTCTTTACTGAATCCATAATTACAACTACTTTTTGTTAAACAACTTTGTAAATAATTTTAAGATAGGAGATTTTGTATTTTGGTAAAAATTGTTCCAAAATTATCAATTGCAAATCAGGATTTTTTTTGTCCGTACTAGGATATTGGAGCAAAAGCTTTTTCTCATTAACTACTGTATGGAATGTCATGAAATTTAAAACAAATATGTATCATCATATTGCAATGGTGCACCTATAAATTCTGTTTTGATAGTAATGGTAATTCCAGATTAAAGCCCCCTTAATTGATTGGAATTTAGGGATGTCCGTAAAGAGCTGATGCCCCTTCATTGAGTAAAATTAAATAATTTGTACTTCTTGCTGCGATGACTCGATAACTGCCCCCCTAATTGCTTGATATTTACGAAATTTGTCCTTAGTAATTATTCCATGGAATGTCATGAAACTGAAAGGAAAAGTAAATGTGTATTATACAACTGCTTTGCACATTGTAGTTATCCCCTGCCCAATAGAGCAAAGGGGGATATGGAAGTCGTGACTGTCCGTCCATCCCTCCCGTTTGTATCTGGAGCATTAATTTGTAATTAATTAACAAATAAAAATTTAACTTGCTACAAGAGTTTCCCATCATTAGACGATGTGTGTACTAAAAACAAGGTCACTACCTCCAAGGTCAAGTCACAATTATATGTAAAATTTCAATATATGGAACAATGAATTATTTTCACATCATTACTCGTTATTTTTTAAGCAAATTTAATTTAACTTGGCAAAAATGATTTCCATCACTTGACGATATGTTGCGCTGAAAAAAACAGGTCCATAAAATTACCTGTAGGTGTGTTCAACTTTCATTTTTTTACATGGTTGATCCTCTTCCATGGGCTCGAAATCATCCTCTTCCAATTGCATTTCCATCTCCACTTGTCCAACATACCCCATTGCCTGTTTCAGCAACTATAAAACAGCAGTTCAGTATTGTTTTGCACATTCAGGACAGAATTAGTTAGCTGTGAAATTTTCATGCAGTGCTTTTTAGAATGAAAACCAATGGATTATTTTAACGTAACCTCATGGATGGCAATTATACCGAGGTTAGATTACTACTTTAAATTAATATTACATGTAGGAAGCAGTACATCAACAATTATATTCAAAGGATCATATTTTCGTCGACACTTGAATTAATTGACATAATGACCCCTGTTAATCAACGAATATTAATGTCCAACAAAAATAAATGGTGTAAGAGTATTAAGAAACAATAAAAATGTCAGTTCTATAAGAGAGCTTTAAAATCTGCGTTGATACATTACAGGAACATTCTAATTTTTTGCATTAAAAAAAAACATAATAACTTATATTTTATAAAGTAAGTCCCATAAATCGTATGAAAAAAATCAACATAGTTCATCTGTTTTACTTAGTAAAAGAAAACACCCTTCAGGGCAATAGGACACAGGGTTCACACACATGAAACATAAAGCGTTATGGTGATAATGTAGTAAGCTTAAGTGAAAAAAGGAGAAATAAAAAGCATAGCTATAGTGAATGACAACATCAGTGAATAGTATAATTTATAGCAATTTAAACTTAACACTTGTAAAAGGCAAAAAACATAAGACATATTCAGTAGCAAAAGAATAGACACATTAAACAAAAACTAATTACATAGCATTAGATAGTAAAGCTATAGTCACCAGGGTGCCAATGCTAAGCTAGGTTCATAGTGGGTATAAATACTGGTTACCAACCAAAAGCCACCACACATAACTTACCTACCACTGTCATCATCATTAACTAAAAAAATACATAAACAACACATAAAAAGAACCACTCAGAAGAAAAAATATAATAACCAACAACAGTATGGTGTTGGTAACAATGAAACTTTCTTACAATCACGTTCATAGCAAAGCCTTAGAGCAAAACTTAATGAGTCTTAATATGTTTGACTATGGCATAGGTTCTAATAAACATCAACTACATTTTATCATGTGAAAACGGTTTCGTGTTTCCAAAACAGTTACAATTGGAAAAAAACACTGTGGCACAAATAACATACACAGTGAGTATGTAGTGCATAAAAATGTTTCATTTAGTTTTGAATAGGCTAACATGAGCGAACATTTTAAATTTAAAGAGAATGATGCAGGTTTTTATCACCTTGTGGCCAACTATTTTTAAGATTTTTTCTGAGCATATCTTTTCAAATTCAATATATTCCACAGATAATTTGAGTAATTTCTTACAGTCATATAAGTATAAAAATGATACATTTATGATTATCAATTAACCTTTAAATAAAGAAATTATCAATATCAGTTACAATACCTCTTCTGGACTTGTGTTTGAAATATAGTTTATCGGAGTTACACCTCTTGCGATTTTCTGAAAGAAAAGCAATTTAAACGTAGGTCATGAATAATTTCTAGCTACTTATTTTATTTATGGATGGAAACATTGTACCATATATAGACATTTGACCTATTATTGTGACCTTTACCTTGGAGGTAGCAACACATGGTCTTATGATGGGGAACATTTATAGCAGGTTTAATGAAATTCACTAAATAAATAACAAAGTTATGCTCCGGATACAAAGGCTGCACACTGAAACATTAAATTGTGTACCAATTGATATAAAACTACCACCATAAGAGACAAAGATATACTCTTGAGCTGAAACATTGTACCATATATAGACATTTGACCTTAAATTGTGAATTCTACCTTAGAGGTAGGGACCTGGTTTTTCAGCGCAACATATCGTCAAGTGATGGAAATCATTTTTGCCAAGTTAAATTAAATTTGCCTAAAAAATAACGAGTAATGATGTGAAAATAATTCATTGTTCCATATATTGAAATTTTACATATAATTGTGACTTGACCTTGGAGGTAGTGACCTTGTTTTTAGTACACACATCGTCTAATGATGGGAAACTCTTGTAGCAAGTTAAATTTTTATTTTTTAATTAATTACAAATTAATGCTCCAGATACAAACGGGAGGGATGGACGGACAGTCACGACTTCCATATCCCCGTTTGCTCTATTGGGCAGGGGATAACTACAATGTGCAAAGCAGTTGTATAATACACATTTACTTTTCCTTTCAGTTTCATGACATTCCATGGAATAATTACTAAGGACAAATTTCGTAAATATCAAGCAATTAGGGGGGCAGTTATCGAGTCATCGCAGCAAGAAGTACAAATTATTTAATTTTACTCAATGAAGGGGCATCAGCTCTTTACGGACATCCCTAAATTCCAATCAATTAAGGGGGCTTTAATCTGGAATTACCATTACTATCAAAACAGAATTTATAGGTGCACTGCAATATGATGATACATATTTGTTTTAAATTTCATGACATTCCATACAGTAGTTACTGAGAAAAAGCTTTCGCTCCAATATCCTAGTACGGACAAAAAAAATCCTGATTTGCAATTGATAATTTTGGAACAATATTTACCAAAATACAAAATCTCCTATCTTAAAATTATTTACAAAGTTGTTTAACAAAAAGTAGTTGTAATTATGGATTCAGTAAAGAAAAGTACAGATACCTGGAGGCAATCCGCACTAAATGCCTTTAGTACGGATCGTATGTCTGTACCGCTCAGCACCCTTCCTTTCCCATCATCTAAAGTATTAACTTTTAAATAGTTGTTGTGACAGTGATAAAATATAATAAATATTTCATAATTAAAACTGCCTTTACAGTTTTTTAACATAACAGGGGCACTAAACAACAATGAAATATCATATTTAATGAGTAAAGTGGATATGCGACCATGCACTGCATGTTATTCAAATTAGCTGAAAATAAAGAAGATAAACTATTATATTTTTAATGAAAAAAGTACCCCTTTTGGCTGAATGGGAGCAGAAGGGAATTCCTTCAGGCCAATATTCCGGCTTCCGCTGGGGGTCATATGACCCACGTTCTCCTCTTCCTTAAACACCATAAAGATAACATGTCCAATAACAACAGCTTAAGGCTCATGCTTGAAGTGTTAAATAACAAAATGTCACTTAGAATCAACGAAGTCATCAAATCAAATGGTTAAGTCAGTTGCCAAATGTTCCATTTCCTTGTATGAAAGCTTCATCTTTATAACACAATTACATACCTACATAAAGTTTCCCTAATAACATAACAGATAGACATTCAACTGAGTTCTTTTAGATTTGACAATTATTTAAATACAAAATAAAACAAGAGATGTGTTTGTCAGAAACACAATGCCCCCTAATGCGCCACTTTGATTTTTTAATATTTTTTTTATCTTTGACCTTGAAGGATGACCTTGACCTTTCACAACTCAAAATGTGCAGCTCCGTGAGATGCACATACATAAAAACTTGCCAAGTATCAAGATGCTGTCATCAATAATGCAAAAATTATGAAAAAACTTATACCTAGGTTAAAGTTTTGGGACAGAAAGACAGACACACACAAAGACAGACAGACAGGCCAAAAAATATACCCCCTTTTTTAAGGGGGCATAAAAAACACACTTTTTAATGAAATTGAAAAACCAAAAGATTTTTATGAGAAACACTAAATAAAATGTTCTACAGCTTGCCTTTTTTACACAATATTTGTGCATATGCCATCCGACACTTCAATGCATTAATTGTGTCCCACTCGATTCCAGACACATCTATGCATTTCAAATCAACATCTGAAACTTTAAAAATAACTCAGACTTATTTTAAAATCAATAATCAATCTTACATTGTATATCATTAATTTTTAAACATTCAAGGCAATAGCTTTAAAGTTAATGATCGAATGATCAAGCCAATATTGTAAGATACTAGAATGTGTGATAGTTGTTTCATGTTTGCTCAGTAATGTATTTATCATAGTGGAAAACTGCACAGTTAATTACTAAATATATGTATCATGGAATGATGAGGATAAGCAGGGACAACTTATCCCATTTAAACAGACTGACGAACGGACCGCCCGACAAAGGGACTCCTATATAGGTGCCTCTGCTAATGGAAGTGATGGTATAATAAAAAACTACACATATTAAGAGTTGTGTTGAATATAGATAGGTTTATCTTGCTTGGCTCGAACATCTGAAGTGCTAGCTAATGTTTGCACTTTCGGTATCTAAACTTCGAAAGATAATCATCTCTCTATTCAACAATTTCCTAGAAATGCCTATATTTACATGATAATTTGCACTGTCAAAGTTTTATTATTAATTTAGAATGAAAGTTGTCAAATTTATGATAAAAGTGATGAATAAATTAAAAACACAGCTGCAACAAAAAAATTACTTTAAAAAAATAATCAATTTCAAAAGTCAAACCAGGATTGGATGTGGTCTGGACTGCTGGTTTCACCACTTGCAATAAGCCTCCTCCTGCTGAACTTTTAAGTTCATCCAAAAGTTTAGGCGACCCTGTAACAAAAAATATAGATTAACAAGAGATGTGTTTGTCAGTAACACAATACCCCTAATGTGCCGCTTTGATTTTTATTTTATTTTTTACCTTTGACCTTGAAGGATGACCTTAACCTTTCACCACTCAAAATGTGCAGATCCATGAGATATACTTGCATGCCAAATATGAAGTTGCTATCTTCAATATTCCAAAAGTTATGACAAAACTTTAATATTGGTTAAAGTTTTGGACAGACAAACAGAATGACAGACTGACAGACAGACAGGCCAAAAACAATATACCCCCTTTTTTTAAAGGGGGCCAAACAAATACAGATACAAAATGGTAATTAATAAGTAACTAATATTATTTAAAATATTTCAACATTACATGGTCATAAAACAAAAGAATATTCACCAGAAACTTCGATCAGTCCAGCAGCACTGACAGAAATGAATGCCATCAAAGGGGCACCTGGGGCCCTACACAGGCGCTCAACCTGGAATAAACATTCCAGTTTTTGAAAAAAAATCTTAAAAAGCTGTGTGTCAATCATTCATACAGCAATGTCATTGACCTCTAGACAAGAATCAATATATCTAAACACTTCAAGGACACACACATTTCATATGATAAATTGACATAAATGAAACATCCAGGCCTTTCACTGTGATTGTAATTAAAATCATTGAAGACATTGTAACATTAATAATCTACATAAAAATACAAAATTTCCGGGAACGACATGACATGTACATCTATAAAGAACACAAAACAATTGTGATTTATATACCACTCACCTTCCGCATGAGCCGACCAACTTTTTTTTTCATGTTGCGCCCAATTTTGACATTCGGATTCACTGGATTGACCTGATATAGTAGGAAGTTAAAAAGTAATTTTCATGGAAGAGTCATATCAATTATAATTTAACAATATTTCATCTATAAACATAAATGATTTTTCATAAATTTTTCACATACATTTTGATAGCATTTCTTTCTTATATTCATAATTGAGTTACATATCATACCTTTATCTTAATATGTCATTAAAATAAATAAAACAATAACATTACAAGTATGAACATTCTGTACTCTTTGACAATATTAAATATAATGAAATTTCTAAATAAAGTGATATGTTCATACATATTTCCTTATTTCAGGAGTCTAAAGAAGTCTATTAATACTGCTCCAAACAATGACTGTTTTCAAGTTATATCATCAAACTAATATAAAGTATTAATTTTTGTATTAATATTAATAATACCCTTGTCGTCCCATAAAGCCTTGTCCGTCGCATTTTCCGCACTGGTGTTGAAATCACTAATAAAACAACAAACATATAAAGACAAACATTCTAAATATGTACAGAAATATCTATAACTGCATAAATGCAAGTTAACCAACTCATGTCTATAGATATTATTAACAAACAAAAAATTTGTCTTAAGGATAAAATATGCTCCCAATGGTGTTATTTGATATAGAGACCTGGAATGTAAGCGCGGCACTTATTCTTACTGTGCTTAACATTTCTAGCTAATTGTGGTTATCACCGTCCGTCCGTCTGTCTGTCCGCCCGTCCTGGCCACTATCTCCTCCTACACTATTAGCACTAGAACCTTGAAACTTACACACATGGTAGCTATGAGCATATTTGCGACCCTGCACTATTTGGAATTTTGATCTGACCCCTGGGTCAAAAGTTATGGGGGTTGGGGTGGGGCCAGGTCAGAGATTTTCACTCCTTTTTCTTTGGTTATTTTAATTTAACTTCTTCATTTTTACACCGATTCAATTCAAATTGATACTGGACCACTCTTATAACAATACGGTCAATCTCAACTATGCATGGCCCCATTACCAACCCTGGGGCACACCTATTTCAAACACTGGCGTGGGGATACGCGTCGGCCTCTGCCGTGCCATTTCTAGTTTAAAATACACTCAGAAGTTTATTTATTGTTGACCAATTGATGATGATGATGAGTAATACTAACTGTAAAAAAATGAACAGGTAAAAAATGTCATTGTCCAAGTATTTTAAAGTTTTGGTAAATACTAGTAGGTAATATTATATAGTAGTTCACATTGCTTGTTTACAGTGCGATAGTACAATGGCGACAATGAGATAGTCATATCGTACTGTCGCCATCGTATTGTCGCACTGTCGTCATTGTATTGTCGCACTGTTGTCATCGTATTCTTGCACTCTAGTCATCGTATTCTCGCACTCTTGTCATGGCACTCTCGCATTGTCCCAATCGTACTATCGCATTATCGCCATCGTATTTTCGCACTGTCATCATCGTACTGTTGCCATCGTATTGTCTCCATCCTATTGTTGCACTGTCGCCATCGTACTATCGAGTTCTGGCATTCTAGTCATCCTATTCTCGCCCTCTCGTGCATAAAAAATGAAGTTTAAATATGTTTAGCATGTGTACCCGTGGTATCGGCCCTCTTAATGAATACATCTTAATTTTTTAACTAAAAATATTTAAATACACACCTGTTTTATGTGTCAATCTATAGTTAAACATGTGTTCTAGGGCATAACAACAAAAAACTGCATTTAAATCGNCCCTAATGTAAAAACGAACTCTTGCTCATATTGTTCTGTGACTATTGTTACAATTATTTCACAAATAAGCGGATTATAAACTATTTTATAAACCTACTAATAAATCATAAACAAACTACACAATTATGTCTTAAATAATTTGAAAATTACATCATCACCCAGGATTAAACATGACCTACTTCCTTCCCAAACCTGAAATCAAATTAAATGATCGTCTTAATAGTCATTAATATACAGCAAATGAAATATAACTTCTAAAAATTGAAAAACATTGAACGTCCTGCACTTCTTGAGGGTTTTTTCCGAATGTACCGGTTAAAGTCCCGATGCAATGAGGAGGTCCGATATCATGAGAATAAGGGATAATTAAAACTGGTTATGAAGTAAGTGAATGGCCAATGGCTAACAAATAAATTGAAAAAATGTTTCTGAATCGTAAGTGCATATGTTACAAAATCATGTAAACTCACAACGCCGCATTATTTGCTACGTTTATTTTAACAAAAGCTATGTTTGTCAGAAACACAATGCCCTCTACTGAGCCTTTTCTTACCTTTATCCTCGAAGGATGACCTTCACCTTGACTTTTCACCACTCGAAAAGTGCAGCTCCATGAGATACACATGCAGGCAAAATATGAAGTTGCTATCTTCAATATTAAAAAATTTATGACCAAACTATAACCAAGGTTAAAGCTTCGGGACAGAAACATACACTATTTGACCTTTAACTTTTAAGAATGACCTTTACCTTGACTTTTCAACACTCACAGTGTGCAGCTCCATGAGATACAGATGCATGCCAAATATGAATTTGCTATCTTCAATATTGCAAAGTTATCAAACTTTAGACTTTAACCAAGGTTAAACCAAGGTTAAAGTTTTGGGACAGAATGACAGACAAAATGACAGCTGACAACATAACAGACAGAATGACTGGCAAAAAACAATATACCTCCTCTTCTTCGAAGAAGGGGGCATAAAAACACCAATGATATAACGCAATATGGAGGCATACAAAAAGTTTTGATTTACCGCGATTTTTTGCCATAGTTGTTGTTGCTGTTGCCATGGTGGAACAAGTTTACAAGAACACCGTTTATAAAGCGTCTAAGCATCGATATGAAGATCTATCACAATAACTGATCCCTCGCGATAAACCACGTGACATAACAAGCCTTGGCTGATAGCTTTGGCTGGTGTCCAGAAATGAGTTGCTATTATACCTCTTATTTAACTTGACATTTAACTTTTAGTCTGGTGTTCGTGTAATGCTAGTGCAAACCTATTTTAATTGATAACCAAATGGGTTGACAAATCAAAAATGAGTTTTGCGAAACGTATTTCGTATGGTCGGTCAGCAACTGTCACTGACAGGTAAATTAAGTAACCATACATAAAATAATCTGTTTCAACATTAATTCATTTCAATAATTGTATGCATTCACGTTACAACTTACAGCCCATAGGCGGATCCAAAGGGGGCGTACGCCCCCCCCCCCCCTAAAATCGCCAAAATAAAGTCAATTCATTTGATGTTTCACACTTAACTAGATTTAAATCACCTATTTAAACTCATTTTCGTACACAACATTTTCCACTTATCACAGACAATTGCTAAATGTTTTAACCTACAGTACAGCCCACGCGGAACAAGCATATTTCGCGTCGCGGCGGAATGGAGCATCAAGTCGATGCCGAGTCGGCCGTCAAAGCCGCGTCAGTTCGCGGCGGCGCGTCGAATTTCCCCGCGATGCTTCGCATCTGTCCCCCGCGACATGCCGAGGCAAGCCACGGTCCGCGATAGGACGCCGAGTCGATGCGCAATATGAAATAAAAATCTTTGAAAAATGATATGAGTTGTAAATACATTTTAAAAGAACAATTATAAAAATATTTAAAATCATGATTCATTTAATGTGCGCGGATTCAAAATAGATAAGATAGTTAATCGAATTATGAAGTCGTCCATGAAAAATTGAATGAAATTCGACCAAGATCGACCGATCCCGTAGTAATGTTTTGTATAGAANTCATGCATAGGGTTTGATGCCTATGGTTTCATGCATATGGTTCCATGCTTAGGGTTCCATGCATAGGGTTTCATGCATAGGGTTTCATGCATATGGTTTCATGCATAGGGTTTCATGCATGGTGTTTCTTGCATAGGGTTTGATACCTATGGTTTCATGCATGGTGTTTCATGCATAGGGTTTGATGCCTATGGTTTCATGCATATGGTTCCATGCTTAGGGTTCCATGCATAGGGTTTCATGCATAGGGTTTCATGCATATGGTTTCATGCATAGGGTTTCATGCATGGTGTTTCTTGCATAGGGTTTGATACCTATGGTTTCATGCATGGTGTTTCATGCATAGGGTTTGATGCCTATGGTTTCATGCATATGGTTCCATGCTTAGGGTTCCATGCATAGGGTTTCATGCATAGGGTTTCATGCATATGGTTTCATGCATAGGGTTTCATGCATGGTGTTTCTTGCATAGGGTTTGATACCTATGGTTTCATGCATGGTGTTTCATGCATAGGGTTTCATGCATAAGGTTAAGTGCATAGGGTTTGATGCCTATGGTTTCATGCACGGTGTTTCATGCATAGGGTTTCATGCATGGTGTTTTAGTACATAGGGTTTAGTGTGTGTGGTTTTGTGTATGATGTTTGAGATAAAGGTTTAAATGCCCTTCATTTTTGTGTATAATTTGAGTTCATACTAACAGTTTCATGGTAAAAGATTCGAACTTGAGGGTTCCTGGTCGAGTTTTATCAGAGAGAAATCAGGGGAGAAGTTTGGGGAGATAGGTTTTGATTATGTTTGTACTGTTCAGAGTAGTTAAGTATTGTATAAGTGTTGTTGTTATTTTTGTTTGTTTCCTATCGGATCGTTACAATATCAGTATATATGGTTGTACTAAAGTGCTACCAAAGAAGGCTACTGAATTTATTTTCCCAATTTCTTGAATATGCCGATAAAATTCCCAATTCCAAAGCCATGGGCTATCTTCCCAAAAAGAGGGACAAAAAAAATGTACAAATTATATGCTTATACTTTAATTAATGTAATAGAAATAAAATTGAGATATCATCGAGTGCCCTAATTCCCAGCGTGTCCTGATACCGATATTTTGTTTACATAAAAAAACACGGCTCTCGTGATGACGTCACACGCATGCGCTCCGTGTATTTTATTTCACTAATATTACTAGGCTTGAAAAATAAATACAAATACAACCAAACTGAGCAAAAACAGATTTAAATGCATTTCAAAATCTTACTTCAACTAAAATAATCCAAATTAATACATATTCCATACATTATATTGGTCCTATTCATACAATTTCTGCATACATTGCAAAGTGAAGCAGACGACTGCACTACTGTAGTGGTAAAACAACATTTCAAAACAAATTACTTTCACTTTCTCCCGATTTTCCGAAAATATTGCATGAAAACATCATAGATTCTAGCATAACAGCAGTGCGCGCACACCGTGTCAGGATTATCATGCGTGTTCATTTTGAATACTCCCATTCTGATTGGACGTTTATTATATTGAATCTTTAAATAGTTCAGTGAATCAAATGTGTAAGTTTAGTCGGCCTAATGCCTATTGCAATCGAGTACTCTCCCTTTCCCGTTGTGACATATCGGTACAAGGTCAACATGTTTGTAGCGGATGTTTATTGCGGGTGTGTATGGAAATATCGGCTTTGCGTGGTTAAACATGCTGTAAATAAACCATTTTGACATGAATTTTACGGGAATTAAATAAATCTTTGAAGGTAAATTGGTTATTGTTGCATTGTTTGAATAAATATACAAATTCTTTCACTCGTTTCCTTAACCGCTTGATTCACGGTCCTTGCAGGATATAATAACCATTAGACATGTTAGAAACTTCTTTCAAAACGCATGGAATCTTCGCATGATAGAGATCCTTTAGGCCTGATCTGATAACTTGGTCCAGACCTTCCTGTGAGTCATAGAAATTAAGATATTATATTTAAAATAGTTCACAGATTTTGCAGATATTGTAATTTCACTTACATGTAGCAGTAATTTTTTTTTTGTGCTCAAAATTGATGTCGGTAAACGGCCCCATTCTTAATGGAAAAAAGTATATATTTTCCCCAAATATAAGGACCTACAAATTCCCAATTGAAGGTTTAAAAAAACACATTTAGTTTATCTCCATCCAGCTCTATAAGTAGAACCTTAGTAAATATAATATTGAAAGCACTCTAATTCTAAATTTTGAAGCATTTTTTAACAAAACAACGAGAACTCTAATTTCCCTATTTTAGAATTTGAGTCTAAAAGACACGATTTTTACCCTATCCAAAGGGACCCATTCCCAAAATGGTGAAAAAAAATCACTGAAGTTAAGCTATTCCAGTATTAGATAGATCTTTGGCTGAAATAATTAAATCTAACATTTAGGCAGCGATTGTTTTCCTTCTTTATAATGTACCGGTAAACGGCACTTTCCCAATTATGAAAAAACTACAAATTTCCCAATTCAGCTGTCCATAAAATTCCCATTAAAAGGTTTAAAAAAAAAACACTTAGTTATCAATTTTAAAGTATTTGGGAGCAAAAAATCAAATACACCAATTTCCCAATTTGAGTTTTTTCACGGCTCGATTTTTCCCAATTTTGAGGTTTTCACGACTCAATTTTTCCCAATTGGACCGGTACGGGTAATATTCCCAATAGGACAAAAAAAATCGCTGCATTTAAATTTTAGGTTACACTTTGCTGGTTTAAACTTCAAATTATGTCCTCTAAGATCATTAGGTCTGGCAGAACAAATAATTGATCCCACTTGAGATCGTCATAGTCATGCACTGCCTTATATATCTGGATCATATCTGCACGACCTCGTCTGTATTCCAAGGTGACCAGGCCTAGTTTCCTATATCTTTGCTTGTAAGGGTGGTTTGAAAGTCCAAGTATCAGTTTGGTAGTCCTAATCTTCTCTGAATTTCTTCAATTTCTGTATGTCTTTATTTTAAATAAGGCGACCACACACAAGATCCATACTCCAAAGATGGTATTATCAATGAATTGCAAAGCGGTAAAAAACATGTCAATATAATAAACATCCTTTTCTTTCATTGAGAAGGTGAAATCTTCATTTGTGTTGCTAATATGTGGAACATTTCTTTGCTAAAAAAAGCCAGCTTCCATTCTTCACTCCTTACGCAAAGATTATCTTAATGATAATCTTGCTGTAACTTCTAGCAATGTTCAATGGTTGATACTTTCGGGTAAATCTTGGTGTCGTCTGCCAAAATCTTAACAATCACAGTGACGACCTCTGGTAAATTGTTGATACAGCAAATGACGACTTACCCACCGACTTACTTGTGGCATTTATAATGAGCCAACATAAAGAAGTCCATGGAGGAAAGCCCATTGAGTATAAAATTCTGAATTCCTTTTGTTTGCTAAATATTGACTTTGTTGTCAAAAAATTAGTAATTATTCTGTAACAATACAAACTTATTTTTTTGCGGCCATGTTTTGAAATAACAGTCTGTATCATCTGATACATAATTTTGTATTCAACAGGACAAATTTTTTTTTTTTTTTTTTTTTTTAATAATTAGATATAATTAGATAGATATTAAAAAATCTGTAAGACATGATAATTTATTATCATCACTGAGTCAAAAGATCAATATAAGATCTCATGAAACGAGCGGTTAGCTCAGAAGTTTCAGTGCAGAATCCATTTAAGAAGCTCTTTAAGAAACTTAGCAATGTTCGTTGTTTACATGGTCCATCAGTTGTAAACAAAATATTTAATGACTTCTAGGTTTATATTTTATTAATTTAACATTCAATTGCGTAGCTTAACTGTTTCTATTAGTTTATCATTACAACGTTGTTGTTTTGTTATTTGTATGGTGGAAATGGGTTGGTGTTGCCCTGGGTGTACTTTAATATGTATGATATTAATTGAATGTATTGATACATAACACTCAGGGTTTTTTCTCCACTTTGTAGGAAGATAGCCCATGGCTTTGGAATCTGGAATTTTAGCTGCATTTTCAAGAAATTGGGAAAATAAATTCAGTAGTCTTCTATTTTCGCGCAAAAGTCCTCTGATTTGGGAAATACTTATTTGATAGAACTCTTTATAATAATTCAAATTAAAAGAAACAAAATCATTATTATATACTTTGTTAGATGTAATTGAATTAAAATTGAGATAAAATGAGCATTAGACACTTCTTTCTAAAAAAACACACATTTTGGGAAAAAAGTATACTTTTGGGGATTGGGAATATAGCCGTTTTTCGGCTATAAAAACGGGCCAAAAAAACCTGACACTATTTGCCCTGTTGGGAGGAGTATTTTAGAATACAAGTTATAGCTTGTTTACTGCAATAATTTTAATTTACAATTGCATCTGTTAAAATTTAAAATACATTGATATTAATGTGTTTCCGTTTTCATACTGAAGATAACTGAATTTTATCACGTTTCAGGCATGTTGTGCTCATTGTGCATAANATTATTATATACTTTGTAAGATGTAATTGAATTAAAATTGAGATAAAATAAGCATTAGACACTTCTTTCTAAAAAAAACACATTTTGGGAAAAAAGTATACTTTTTGGGATTGGGAATATAGCCGTTTTTCGGCTATAAATACAGGCCAAAAAAAACCCCTGCAATCCAACTTTATAATTTCATTAAAATACCTCCATCCTTACAATCCAAGTTATTTATAAGAAACCCTTAATATATTTTGAGAAACAGTGACCTTGACCCAACTGGCACCAAATGCAGCGTCTATATGCAGGCTTGCTACATCCAAAGATTCATAAAAAAAACGACATTAACCTAAAAGTACATTAGAGGCTTCATTCTGATAAANACAGGTTTTCAGAAATTTTACAATTCGAAATGATAGCATATCACAACTAGAAGAGTGTCTCCAAATGGGAAAGTTTAAAAATAATGAAGGCTAAAGCATACATTTTCAACAACATGACACACAGGATGATACCGTGTTTGAATCCCATATCTTGTTACATCCCTTTACTTGTGATATGTTCCGAATTGCACATAATTCTTAAGATTCTTCTAAAATGTCCCAAGTGTACCGGTTTTTGTGTGACATGTAGAACAATATTTGTTGTCTTGCATATGAATGGTTTATGTTCTGATCCAGATTGATCTTCAAGCAATTAAAATTTCATATTTTCAAGGAAAAGAATTAATCAAATCATTATAAATATTCTATGGACTAAGAAACTTTAAAAAAATTGTCTTACAATTGCATCAAATTAGGAAATAAAGATAAACTCATTTCATTGAAACTCCATTGTTTGCTGTTAGTTTGACACATTTTCAACAGTGCTCCAGCTAGCAAAAAATAGAGGAGCGCTGGCCCCTCTAAAATTTGCGCCCTTAAAAAGCGCCCCTCTATTTTTCTGTGAAATGCCNAGATAAACTCATTTAATTGAAACTCCATTGTTTGCTGTTAGTTTGACACATTTTCAACAGTGCTCCAGCTAGCAAAAAATAGAGGGGCGCTGCGCCCCTCTAAAATTTGCCCTCTTAAAAAGTGCCCCTCTATTTTTCTGTGAAATGCCCTTTTGGTGAGTTACTTTTTTTCATAAGTTTCCAAAACCCAGTCACTCAACTGTTGCAGGGCAAAAGATAAGATTTGGGGTCAATTAGTTTTCACTGCAAGCTTTTTGTAACAATTAGTTTTTTTCCATCAGAACTATTCGTCAATTAGTTTTTTTACAATTTGATTAAAACATGCATACATTTCTGGATCAGATAAGGGCTTGCCCTTCATTTATGGATATTGATAATTCTCAGCAATTCTAATTCCAATTAAGTCATTAGTTTAAACCTAGTTATTTTAGCTCAATTGCATTGAAAGCCGTGGGCTTAAATAAACGCTCTCGAGTCAGTTTCCTGGGACTAGAACCAGTACTTGATGTCTTTGGGGGAGATCAAAGGAACTCTCCCAGTGGGGTTCGA